>PVLC010005996.1:0-72288 GCA_004027655.1 Graphiurus murinus
CCCACAAAAAAAAAACAAAAAAAAAAAAAAAAAAAAAAAAAAAAAAAAAAAAAAAAAAAAAAAAAAAAAAATTTTAAATTAATTGAAATGGAATAAAGTAGAGGACAGAATGTCAGAGTTTGAAGACAAGGTGACTATCTTGAAAATTCAGACAGTGTTAAAGAAAAAAATAAATTATGATTAGAATACATAATAACTCTGAAGCAACATAAAGAGAACCAACTCAGTCGGCATCAAGGAAGGATATAATCAAGAAAGGTTAATGTCATTGAGAATTTATTCAGTGAAATAACAATAGAAAAATTTCCAAACTTTAAGAATACAATGGACATCCGGATATAGGAGGACACTCCAAACCTTAGGAATGAGATGGATATCCAAATACATCCCCTGAAAGAACTCCTACATAACACTTCATAAAGTGCCAACAGAATAAGAATAGAATTATAAAAACTTTAAGAGACAAATGTCAGGTCACATTTACAAGTAAAATAATCTGATTTCTCAGCAGAAACCCTAAACTCTAGAAGGCCTTGGAGTGACATGTTTCAAATCCTGAAAGAAAGTAACTGCCAACTAAGACACAATACATCCAGCAAAGCTATCCTTCAGAATCAAATGAGAAATAAAAATTTTCTAAGCATAAACTAAAAATTCATGATTACTAAGTAGTGAAAAAGATACTTAAATCCTACACAGAGAATATAAAAACTAACAGCAGAACCAGAAAGAGAATAAATCTCATTAGAAGAATAACTAAGCAAATGAAAGTAGGATCAAACTGAACATTAGAAATAAATCAAAATGGCAGGAAATAATAAATCCTTCTGTATGATAACATGAATAGAGATGAGTTCAACTTTCCAATAAAAAGATACAGACTGACAGATTGAATTAAAAACAATACACCAAGTATAGGTTATTTGCTTGCTCACAAAGACATCCACACGCTGAAACTTAAAGGATGGAAAATAATATTTCATGCAAATAAAGTCCAAAAGCAAGCAAGAGTAGCGACTTTCATAAAACAAAGCTGACTTCAAGCCAAAATTAATTAAAAGAAACAAAAAAGGTCACTACATACAGGTAAAGGGAAAAATCCAACAAGAAGACATAACAGTAATTAGTATTTATGGCTCAAACATGAGTGCACCTAAAAAAAAACAAATACCATTTGGCATAAAGGCTCAGATTAGAAATCAATTGCAATAAAATCTACAGGGACCATATAAACACATGGAGATTGAACACTACACTTTTAAATGAAAATGGATCATAGAAAACTTCAAGGGAGAAGATAAATGTTTCAATCAAACCAAAAATAGAGATACAACATACCAGAATCTCTGTGACACTATGAAGAACTAAGAGAAATGTTTATAGCTCTGACTACTTAAATTTAAAAAAAATCACAAATATTCTAAATAAATAACCTACTGGTGTATCTCAAGGCCCTAGATAAACAAGAACAAATCAATTCCCAAAACACTAGCAGGAAGGAAATAACAGAATCAAAATTAATAGAGAATTTTTAAAAATACAATCAATATAACAAAGAATTGGTAGCCGGGCGTGGTGCCGCACACTTGTAATCCCAGTACTTGGGAGGTTGAGACCGGAGGATCTGGGTTCACAGCCAGCCTCAGCTATTTAGTGAGGCTCTCTGCAACTTTGTGAGACCCTGTTTCAAAATAAAAAATAGGACTGGGGGTATAGCTCGGAGGAAGAATGCCCCTCAACTCAATCCCCAGGACTGTAAAAAGAACCAGTTCTTGGAAAAGATAAACAAAATTAGTAAATCATTAGTAAAACCAAAGGAAAAATAGAAGACTCAACTTAATAATAAAAAACCAGAGATGAGAAAGGAGATATCATCATAGACATCACTGAAATTCAGAAGATCATTAGAGATTATTTTGAAAACATATATTCCAATAAACTGGAAAATCTAGAAGAATGGTCAAATTTCTAGATACATACAACCTACCAAAATTGAACCAAAAAAAAAAAAAAAAATACAGAAAACCTAAACAGACCAATAACAAGCAATGATATTGAAGCAGTAATAAAAAAACTTCCAAGAAAAGCCAGGGATTTTTGAAAGAATTCAACCAGAACTTTAAAGAAGAACTAATACCAATATTCCTCAAATTATTCCATAAAATAGAGAGGTAACACTTCCAATTTCATTCTAAGAAGCCAGTGTTACCCTGACACCTAAACCAGGTAAGAACATGTCAAGTAAAGAAAACCACAGACTCAAATCCTTGATGGATATTGATATAAAATTCCTTAATAAAATATTAGCAAACTGTATTCAATAATACATTTAGGTAGATTGTACATCATAATCAAGTTAGTTTCATTCCAGGAATGCAAGTATAATTCAACATAGCCAATCAATAAATATAATTCACCACATAAATAGAATCAAGGACAAAAATCACCTTATCATCTCAATAGGTACAGAAAAAGCTTTAAACAAAATTAAGCACTCATTATAAAATCACTGGACAAACTAGAGATAGAAGAAATTTATATTTACATCATAAAGGATATATACAACAAACACAACATCATACTAAATGGGGAAAAACTGAAAGTATTTCCTCTAAAATCAGGATATCCAATCTTACCACTCCTTTTCAATATAGTACTTTAAATTTTAGCTAGAGCAATTAGGAAAGAGAAGAAAATAAAAGAGATACAAATTAGAAACGAAGAAGTCAAATTATCACTGCTTGCAGATTATATGATCCTATACTTAGAAGATACAAAAACTTCACCAGAAGAATTCTAGAACTGATAAACAAATTTAGCAAAGTAGCAGGAAACAAAATCCACAAACAAAATCAATAGCTTTTCTATACACCAATAATGAATCCACTAAATATCAGGAAAAAATTCCATTCATAATAGCCATTAAAAAAAACTGGGACTGAATCTAACCAAAGGAAAAAAGATCTCTATAATGAAACTTACAGAACACTGAAAAAAGAACTAGAAGGCACTAGAAGATGGAAAGACCTCCCATGTCCATGGATTGGCAGAATTAATATTGTTAAAATGGTCATATTTTCTAACATAATCTACATATTCAACATATCAAAATAGCAAAGACATTTTTTACAGAACTAGAAAAAAAATCCTAAAATTCATATGGAAAAACAAAAGACCCACAATAATCCAACCAATTCTGATTAAAAAAAGATCAATAATAAAGGCATTATGATATCTGACTTTAAATTTACTAAGAGTTAGTTATAGCAACAAAAACAGCATAGTAATGGCATAAAAGCAGACACACAGACCAACTGAAAAGAATAGATGACACAGAGACAAATCCATACAGATACAGTCATCTGATTCTTGGCAAAGGCACCAAAAACTTATGTTGGAAAAAGTCCTTTTAACAAATGATACTGGCAAAACTGTGTATCAACATGTAGAAGAATTAAACTACATCCCTCTCTATCACCTTGCCTAAAAATCAAATTTAAATGTATGTACATGCATTTGTCCAACACTCTATACCTCAATATAATATAAAATTACAATGTACCAAATAAAGAAAATAAAATAAAACTCTGAAACCAAAAAATTAGAAAGAAAAGAAATAAAATGAATCAAAGGCCTAGGAATTATACCAGAAACTTTGCAACTTCTAGATTACAGCAAAGAAAACAATTAAGAGGAAATTAATCAAGAGGAAAAATAAAGAGGAAGCCTACAGGAATGGAGAAAATCTTTGCCAACTACTCTTCTGACAGGTTAATATCCAGAATACATAAGGAACTCAAAAAACTTAACGCCAAAACCACAAATAACCCAAATAATGGGCAGATGAACTAAACAGATACTTCTCAAAAGAAGAAATATAAATTGGCCAACAAAGTGAAAAAATGCTGAACATCTTTAGCAATCAGGGAAATGCAAATCACAACTACACTGAGATTTCATCTCACTCCTGTTAGAAAAGCAATCATCAAGAATACAAATAATAATAAATGCTGGCAAGGACATGGGAACTAGGAACTCTTATACACTGTTGATGGAATTGTAAATCAGTACAACCATTTATAGACATCAATACGGAGGTTCCTCAAAAGACTAGGAATGAAACTACCATAAAATTTAGCCATACCACTCCTTAGTATTTTTCCAAAAGAAATAAAAGTCAACATACTACAGGAACACACACATACTCATTTTTATAGCAGCACAACTCACAATAGCCAAGTTATGGAACCAGCCTGGGTGTCTGTCAACAAATGAATGGATTGAAAAAATGTGGTATATATACACATTGGAGTTTTATTCAGCCATAAAGAGGAATAAAATTATGCCATTTGCAAGAAACTAGATGAAATTGGAGAAGATCAGGTTAAGCAAAATAAGCCAGACTTAGAAGCTAAGGGTCATGTTTTCTCTTGATACATATAAGCTACAGAGAAATAAGACAAAAAGGGATCTCATGAAAATAGAAAAGAGACCAACAGAATAGAGAAAGGGGATAAAAAGGAGGAAGAAGAATAAGGGAAGTAATGGGGAATAGAATTGATCAAATTAAGGTATGTGCATGTATGAATGTCACAATGAATCTGATTATTATGTATAATCATAATGCACCAATAAAAATTTTAAAATACATTTAAAACATGTTTTGACAATAAAGAGTAAATAATTATGTAATATATAACATCATGATATCACCTTTGAATGTGTTGGGTGCATTTATATATCTTTTATATAAAAGATATATAAAAGATATATAAAAGTAGATTGAATACAATCAATTTTTTATTAAAACTTTATCTTATACCTCTATAAAAGAAAACATTGGGAGTATATTCATATATGCAGTCATATTCTTATAAAATTATTTATATATTACATACTAGTATGGACATTACAGACGATAGACAAAATAGGATTTTTAAATGATAAAATACATACTTTTAAATAATCTATTATTTCAGAAAATATATTTTAATAAAATATAAATGTGTTCATATTTTGTTAATCTTGGTTCAAACTTTTGTGATATAACAATTCAAATGGCCAGCATAAATTCAATGTATTTAGACATTTAGTTTTAAGTGGTATCATAGTTTAAAAAGATAGCACATTAGAATGGATACTTTTTTTAATGAAGAAAGTTATCAATTATCTACTAAACACTAATATTCTTCATTTCTCAATTCCATACACCAATTATAAAGATCTCCTATGCATATATGGTATACATAATAGCTTTATATACCAAATATTAATCTACATACAAGACATTAATAAAATTTTTCTTATTCTAATAAGATAAAAATAAGTACTAGTAGAAGTTCTATTCCTTTCTTCCATGGCCCAATTTATTATCTCTTGTGGTCTGTGGAGTTTTCCACATCACTTGAAGATTATTATAATTAAATTCATACCATTTACAAATAATACTTTTAAAAGTCTTTATATTTATAAAAGCAATTAAAGCATATAATTTCCCAAGTCATAGAATATGATAGAAAAATGTTAGTAAGCAATGAGGTTCAGGACATGCTACCCCAAAATATTTTAAGCTGGAAGAATTTGAACAAACAGGAAAATTAGGTCATGCTCTGACCATCTCTTACCCTTCTCCCCTGAAATAGGACATAAGACCTTCATTGGAGAGGTACTCTGCCTATACTAGCACCATGATGTTTGAACAACTTTTAGTCTGCAAAACTACAAACTAAATAAAAATATTATTTTTACAAATTACCCAATATTTCAGCCAGCATTTTCACTGCTGTGACTCAAAGTGCATGATGACCACAATTTAAAGGAAGGAAGATTTATTTGCAGGTTTCAGAGGTTTCAGGGGATGTTAGGTGAGTCATGCCTGAGGAGATTGGGGCATGATGGTGAGAAGCAGAAAGAGCAAGAAAGGGCTAGTGGACATATATAACCCTAAAGGCCACACCCTACCTGCCTACCTTACTACCCAATATCAATAATCTATCAATGGATTTATCCACTGATGAGATTAGAACCCATATGACTCAATTATTTCCCTTCTGAACATTTTACATGGGCTCTTCAATACATGGGCTCTTCCAGGGGACATTCTATATCTAAACCATACACCCAGCTCCCAGTATTTCCTTATAACAAGGGAAAATGGAGTAATAAACTTCCCTACCCAAGAACTTATTTGGTCATCCTGTCTAAAGCATTGCTTATACAAGTGTAGACCCTGGATCATCGATATCATCATCAACCAAAAGCTTGTCAGAAAAGAAAATTCTCAGGCTCCACCCCAAATCTAGTCAATCAAAAACTCAGGGATGGATCCCAGCAATCTGTTTTAACACTCCCTCTAAGTGATAAATTGTGAGAACTACAAACAATTTAACTTTTTTAGTACAAAGGTGATTAAAGGGTTCAGCTGCCACAGCTCCTTAATAGCTAGATCTTGAGCAAGGCTCAGTCCACTGGAGTCCTGCAAGGCAGACGATTCCAAAAGAAGGAATGCATGGCATATCCCACTTTGCATTATGTTACATTCTGGAAATTTGGGGTGCTTTGGGTTTTGATTTCACATTAATTATAAAGGAAAATTTCTTAGAAACAGAAGGTGGATGGACCGATTATGATTCCTCAATATTAGCTGAAAGAGTGCCTCAAGACAACCCATAAGAAATTCATTAACCACATACAAACATGAGTCAGGAAACGGGCTTTGCAAGCTTAGTTACTAAACAGCCTTATGTTCCCTCTCAGCACACAAGTATAGTAACAAAATAAATAAGCCAAAGAGATTTAGGTCTACTATTTTATCTATGTAAGAAGGCTTTAAGACAGATGGTCTTTGTCTACTTCCACCTTGTCTTCCTGGAACTTCACCAGACACATTAACTCTCTAATGAAAAAGATAAGAACACTGCTTAAAGAAGCTAAACAAATAGTAAAGATTTAAACTAATGAATAGAGGCTATTCGTTAACCTTTAACACTGCTTTGTACTAAAAGAATGTTTATATACGTATTGTATTTTGTAACCTTTACTGTTTTCTTAATCCCATCAAATACCATGGGAAATGGCTTTTCTAGTTAAAGATGTACCTATTCAACCTTTAGAAAAATATGACTGTAAAAATGTCTGTTCTATATGCCTCACTGCAAAAAAGATAGTATAAAAAACAGCTACTAACAAGCAATAAACAGATACGCTTCTACACCGCATGCAGTGTGAGCGTATCTAGCGACCACTCGTCTCAATCTACACCTATTGAAGGACCCCCGACCCCACTGCCTGGAAGGTTAGACCCCCACATCCAGCAAACATTATCATTTAACTGCCTTTGTAATTATGTTTAAACTATTTTAAAATTATAATAGCCACATTAAATTGTACTATGTGATTTTGAGTAAATAGAAAATAAAGCTGCCTGATAGCGCACAAAATGGCACAATTTATAAAAATATGTGGCTCTATTTCACACTTATTTATTTAAATTTAAACCAGTAAGTATATGCTCAAGTAAAATTTTATAGACACTCTATGTATTTGCAATATTCAATTAGCTGCAGGTAAGGCTCATGTGCATCTGTTTCTTCCTCTCATCATAACAAATTAAATAGGTGAAGGACTTAGTAAGAGTTTTTTTTTGTATTTCCCATATAATTATGTTAGTAATTAAGTTAGTCTAAGTTTGTGAGACAGTTATACTTTCCAGTATAGGTACCAGAATATACCTATACCAGTATAGGTAATGAACTAACTACCTATAAAACTAGAAATTGATTCCTAGATAAAAACAGGGAATATTAACCAAAGTTTAACATGGATATATTAATACTAATTTGGCTCAAGATATCTTAAGTCTTAACTGCTATTTCATAAAAGTTGATTTTTCACCTAATATTGACTACACTGGCAATTATGTTCAAAATGAAATAAATCTGCTAAAAAGCTCTCAGAAATAGTTACTCAAAGCTAAATTACAATAAGAGTCATTTGTCATCAGGACTTCCATGGTAGTGATAAAAACTGACAAGTTTCATTGGGTTTTATATGAAAAGATTTTGCAAAATACTGATATGGTCTCTGACAAATTTCAATTTTGGAACAAAAAGTGGTTAAAGTTATTGTAAACATGACAATTAAAACATACTCAAAACAAAGTCATCATATCACCTATGAAAAGAGCATACACACTTGGAAAAAATTTCACTAAATCCTACATTTTTGATATTGCAATCAATATATTAAATGAGTAAGCTGTTGTAAAAAAATTAAAATAAAACATTGGCATATGTCTGAAAATGCAGAGAATACAAAAATTATTTAACATATATGCCTGATTAAATCAAATGTTGAGATTATATAAAATCTTTCCATTTTTTTAATATTTATTTTTTAATTTTTTAAAATTTTTATTGGTGCATTGTAATCCTACATCTTAATGAGGTACAAGCTGGTAGAGGCATACATCACTCATTTAGCCCTTCCCCATTCCCTCCTCCCTCCATCCTTCTCATGTTCAGCTTAGTGATTGACTTTGATATGTTTGTGAATGTACATCATGTGCATTAGAGTGTTTCCTGTCTCCCCCTGTCTCTCATCACTTTCAGTTAGGTCACTTTCTGTGTTCATCTAAGGTTTCTCCTTCTTCATCTAGAGTCCCTCCTATGACCCATTTTCTCCCCAGCTTCCACATACTAGGGAGAGCATCTGATTTTTTACATTTTGTGACTGACTAAACTCACTTAGCATAATGTTTTCCAGTTCTGTCCATTTCCTTGCGAATGACATAATTTTGTTCTTCTTTATGGCTGAGTAAAATTCCATTATGTACATATAACATAGTTTTGTAATCAATTCATCTGTTGATGGACATCTTGGCTGGTTCCATAGTATGGCAATTGTGAACTGTACAGCTATAAACATAGATACTCATGCATTAGTCTGGTAGCTTGGTTTCCATTCTTTTGGGTAGATACCCAGAAGTAGTATTGCTGGATCATATGGTAGGTTCATTCCCATTCGTCTGAGGATCTTCCATGCTGTTTTCCAAAGTGGTTGCACTAATCTGCAATCCCATCAACAATGTATTAGGGTTCCCACTTCTCCACACCCTCATCAGCATTTGTTGTTGTTCGTGTTTTTAATTATTGCCATTCTAATTGGGGTTAGGTGAAACCTCAGGGTAGCTCTGATTTGCATCTCTGTGAATGCTAATGATGTTGAACATTTTTTCATATATTTAGAGGCCATTTGTATTTCTTCTTTTGTGAAGTGTCTATTTAGTTTATGTACCCACTTTTTTATTGGTATTGGCACAAAAACAGACACATCAACCAATGGAGCAAAATAGAAAACTCAGAAATCTGCACACTTACAGCCAATTGATTTTTGACAAAGGGGCCAAAAACATACACTGGAAAAAAAGCCTCTTCAACTAATGGTGTTGGCAAAACTGGTTAACCATATGCAGAAAAATGGAAATAAACCCCACTTTCTCATCCTGCACAAGAGTTCATTCAAGGTGGATCAAAGACCTGGTAATCAGACCAAATACCTTGCAGCTACCTGAAGAGGGCATAGGTCCAACACTTCAACAACACAGGTAAAAACTTTCTCAACAAGACCCCAAAGGCACAAGAAATTAAAAGGAGGATTAATACATGGGATTGCATTAAACCAAAGAGCTTCTGTGCAGCAAAGGAAACTATCAAGAACCTCAACAAAGAGCCTACAGAATAGAAGAAAATCTATCTTTGCCAACTACTCCGATAGAGGACTAATATATCGAGAATATACAGAGAACTCAAGAAACTCATTACTAAGAAAACAAATAACTCAATCAAATCTTTCCAATTTAACTAAATGAGAATATGAATGTGGCAGATTTTTCCACTTGCTTTTGTAGAAATTGCCTAAATAAGTAAATGTTTTAAAGTGGTAAAATAATATACAATGGAGAAAAAATTTAATGTCTAAATCACATTTTAACACACCATCTACAAAACTGTCAGAAATATTCAGGCAACTATATTAAGGGAAGTAGATAATTTTTTAAAAATCTCAGAAATAGCAGCTCCTATAAAAGCTGTTGCCAGATTTCATAAAGTAGTAACTGTGCACTAATAATGGTTCCATATTAAGGTATTTCAGAATAGTTTTGGATAATCACAAATAAACTGTCTTTTAAATTGTAGTTGGTTTTTCCTTTGTAATGCTAGAGACAGAAAATTTGAAAACTCATTAGTGTGTCCTGCAGCAAGGTATAAATATTCTAAAAGAAACATTTTATTAATTAAACATTGATAAACATCTTTTGAATATAAATAACTTGGGCAAACCAACTTATCTAGTTCTTTAATAAGCTGAAGAATCTCTATCTGACAATACAGTCACAATGTTACCAAGTTTATAAATGCAGATAAATTTTCAGTAATAAAGTTAGATCTTATAGTTAAGATTCATCATGCAAATAAAATTTAACTGTCTGAAATTTTAATAAATGTCTTCACAAAAGGATGTTTTTAAAATGTCATCAATAAATATCTCATAATGTTACAAGATACTATTTATCATAAAACAATGGAAAAATTAACTGATAAATTCATTCTATCACTTCCAGCCAAAGAAAATAGTTTCTCCTTCATGACTCAACTTTGAGGGGGAAAAAAGCTTATTATTTCTTATTAAATCTGAATCAAAAATAAAATTTTGTGTGGCACTGGGGAATAAAACCTAGGGGTATTCTACCTCTGAGCTACAGCCCCAGCCCCATTTTATTCTTTTATTTTGAAATAGAGTCTCACTAATTTGCAGAGGGTCTAAGTTGCTGAGGCTGGCAATGAACCTGGGATTCTCCTGTCTCAGCCACCCAAATACTGAAATTACAAGTGTGCGCCACCATCCCTGTCTATTCTGAATCAATTTATTTGAAGAATATTCTAAGATGGCAAAATGAGTTTAAAACATTACAGTTTGCCACTACTTATTTGTGTTCACCAGAATTTTTACACATGATGCAATAAAGAAAATACAGAAATAAAATGCATTTTAAAGCTGATATAAAATATAAACTGTTAAACATAACTGCCAATTTAAATTTTCACCATGCCACTCATTGACTTTATTTGGAAAGTGCTGTTAAGTTTAAAGTGACAGAATAAATGCACACTAACAATAATGCTATTTTTACTTAAGACTTTTGCAAAATGTTTTTGAAATAAAGGTTCTCAACAAATTAGAAAGTTTGAAATCTACTAAGAAGATAAACCTATACTCCTTATCACTGTATAACCTAGCTAGCCCTAATTAGATTTCAGCTTAATTTCCCACCAAGCACAGTTCCTTCCTCCAGTGATACTAAAGGCTATGTATTCCCAGAACATACGTGATATTATGTCCTTAAATATGCTCTTATCTCTACCAGAAATGTCCTTCTTCTCCTGGCAAAGTTTTATTTTACTTTTTAATATTCAGAAAAAATGGTGTTTTCTAGACTCAAGGCAAAATTAACCACTTCTGTATTCCATTATTGTACTTAACACATATTAATATAATTATATATTGAAATATATGGTTTTCCTAAATAAACTCTCTCCAAAAAAAGTTCTTTAAAAGCAGGATGCAAGTTGCATTTTTAGATCCTTCCTCCCACCCTGCCACTTGTTCTTAATACAGATCCTAAAACTGGAATGCATGTACAGATAAATAGTAAAAATACCACATAACTCAAGGAACAAAGGAAATAAAGTGAGAGTTAAGGTTAGTACCTACAAATTAAATAAAGAAAAATCACCATTCTCTAGCTAGTGCTACCTAAGAGTACTCCATCTATAAATGATGGTTTACAACCTATCAGTCAGTATAAAAATTAGGATTAATCATTTTAAAACTTTTAAAGGAATTTACTGTTTTATGTCTGTTGAAACCTTTACTATATTTCTAATTTAATGTTTGAGTAATTAATAATACTTTTATTAAATACCAGTAAGTGACAGGTAGGATTTTTTTTTAAAAGAGTCTTTTATTATAGATAATTTGAGACAGACTATGGACAACAGAAAGATAACTTTGATTCTTTTTTAATGACAGTTTGATTTAGAAGTTATGATATGATATCTACATAAATTTTTATAATATATATCAATATAACTACATAGTCTCAGAGTTCACATCATTATCTGGGATACTTTAAAACATACTAATAGAACTATAAGTGTACTTGGAAATACCTACACATTAATATCATTTATTTATAAAGTGTTTTATATGAAGGCTAGCTTTCAAGTTAAAATCAAGGCTTGTTTCATTCACAGCTTATCAGATAGGATGGCATAAAGGGCCATCCATTTGGACTAACCCCACAATTAGCTAACTATTGCATGGTAAAGTTATTCAACTTTATGCATAATCTCAAAACCCTAGTAATATATAAAAATAAAACGAGTATACAATTTTCTTTCAGAAACTCTCCTTTTAACAGCTTTAGTCCTGACAAGAAAGATTATCTTATGTTCTCAATGTACTACATTAGGTGTTGGTAAACACCTTTATTTGGTGTTTATATAAAATAAAAGGCCAAATAATAAGTATTTTTCATGTTTGTAGGTGATGTGGTTTGTCACAGCTATTCACTTCTACTTTTGTGGAAAGATAGTAGCCATAGTCAATATGCAAACAAACGGGTGTAGGTTGTTCCAATAAAATTTTAGTTATAAAAACAGGCAGCAGGCTTGTGGATCTGGCCTTAGGGCCATATAATTTGCTAACACCTATCTATATCACAGATGTAACTCTAACAGTCAGTCATTAAGAATCTATCACATAGTAAATGCTCAAATTATTTTGATTCTTACTGGCATTTTAACCAGATCTTACAATTTTAAAGACTTCAAAATTTACCAACATTCAGGTTTAGGAATGATTAGACACTATTTTTCAAGAAAACCAAACTATATTGAAAAATAATTTGTGCCTGTCTTTAATGACATATGCCGAGGGAAGCAACAAGCCTTTCATACTATTAGTAGCTAGCAACATTCCCACAGGCTATAGAAAACAAAAAGACAGATTTATTTACACAAGTTGCCACAACAACTACAACAAATAGTGTATACACAAAATGCTCAGAGCATCCTCTGTCAAATTAATAACAAACTTGGCTCAAATAGTCACAATATGACAAAACTAGCTACAACTCTAAGTGTGATGATCTTGCTCAACTCACATCTATTGAGCAATTTCAAAATGTAGAGCTCTTATTTGTGTTTTTAACAAACCTGGACTGTAGATTTATTCTGTCTAGACTCTGGATGGTTCAAAATTGGCTGTGATCACTCTTTTCCTTCAAGGAGTGAGATACAAACAAAGCTCATTAGAGATCACTCTAAAATTGAGATCAAATCGTAACCTTCCCCCATCCACTTTAGTTCTAGTCTCCCTAGTGGAACATGTATTTCTACAGGCAATTCTTCTCCCCATTCTAGAATTCTTTTCCCCAGAACATGAGAATTGCTGAGCATTTATTATAACTTTCCAAGGGGTCTCTTAATATTGTATATAAAATGTTTTATCATAACTCAAATCTTCTTTTTGCTTTATACTAATCACTCTAAGAAGTCTCTCAGTATTCCAACATTGTTTATGCAGATTATTAAAAAATTTCTATTTCACAATCCTCTCAGAGTAACAAATGATTAGTTTTATATAATAATGATTTTAAATGTGTTATCATCTGATTATAAGGAGTTTTGGTGAAGTGGGAATTATTGTGAGTTCTCCTGTGGGGATCCACATTGAAACAATAATGATAAAACAGTCTATAATATTTTTCTGGCAATATAATATGAGAGAGGAAAGTGCCCCTGGAAAAGGGCTTAGGACATGCATATATGCCCACTGACACCTGAAATGTGAAATATAAAAGAACTGATGTCATCATGATGTCTAAATATTATTTCCTTCCTCCTTATTTTTCTTCTGATGATGAGTCTTCTGATTTCCAGAACCTTCCAGACTTAATATCCTAGTTACTCCTGATCACATTCTATTTTGCCAGAAAATCAATTATGAATCCTTAGTAGTTACTTGTGTATTTCTTTTTAGCACTACCACTCATTTATTATCCTTAAACATTGTGAAATGAAGCTTTCTACCTGTTTTTTCTGCCAAGACTCTTCTATACATTTCTGCTAGAAGTCTTCCCAAACACTGATTTTACATCTCAAATGTATATGTTATAAAACTTAGCCTTCTCAGCAAGACAGTTTATTGTCTAGTAATAATAAAATACTTTAAATAGTTAAATAATGATATGTTTTATAGTAGTAACAAAAGAATTTAAATAATTAATAAAGGATAAATTAAAAGATTCTTATAAAAGCCGGGCATGGCAGCACATACCTGTAATCCCAGGACTTAAGAGACAGAAACAGGTGGACCACAGGTTCAATGCCAGCCTTAGCAATTTACTAAGACCTTATATCAATAAAAAAAATAAAAATAAAAAGAGTCAGGGATATAGCTCAGAGGTAGAAGACCTCTGGGTTCATTTCCCAGTACCAAAGGAGGAAAAAAAATTCTAACAGAGAAATTTTAAAATATGAAAAATAGCCCTCTACAAAGAAGCATATGCTACAAGGCAAAACTTAAATTATGCATCAATATATTAGGGGCAGAGAAGGAAGACCAGAAACTAGAAGGATTATACTTGCTACAATAAGTGATACAATTGCTGTTATACTGAAGCCCATAATAAAATATAAAAGTAAGTGGGAAAACAAACTCACATCACTTAGAGAAAAATGTAAGATTGGGCATAAGTGAGGAGGAAATATTAGCAGAAATAAAACCAAGTGACTTGCACATTGTCTACATATTACTCACTCTATAAGTGAATTTCTGACCGGCCCACCTGGGCAACAAAGCAAGTTGCCAGTGTTAGTGCTTATAACACATCAGTCATTCTACCACTGGAGGGAGTCTGATCACATATCCCTTGATGTGACTTTAATAGCTTCTTGGTCTTTGGGGAGGAAGAATGAGAACTCTTGTCAAGAATATGAATTGGTTTAACATAATCTGATATTTTTCAAGTTTTTTGTTTCCTTTAGCTCTTATTTTATATTTGTTTTATTCCATGTTTACTAAATTGACAGCTTTTTTTTTTTTTTTTTTTGCGGTACTGGGGATTGAACTCAGGGGCATTCTACCTCTGAGCTATACCCCCAGCCCTATTTTTTATTCTTTATTTTGAAACCGAGTCTCACTAAGTTGCGGAGTGCCTCACTAGGTAGCTGAGGCTGGCCGCAAACCCGGATCCTCCAGTCTCAGCCTCCTGAATGCTGAGATTACAAGCGTGCGCCACCACGCCCGGCAATTGACAGCATTTTTATAGTCATACCTGAGCTAAAGAAATTAAGAGGTCATGAGACTTAGTATAGCTCTATCCTTAGATAGAAAAAATCAGAGAAAAATACTGTAAAGCAAGAACAGAGAAGGGCTCTGATGCATACACATACCAAAGCAGATATCAAGGTCATAAGACACATGAAAAGCAACAAACAGATTTGAATGAGAAGCTGAAAATAGCTTTTAAGACTAAAGCTGACAAAGATATTACTGATGGGATAGTAAAATAAAAGCAAGAGATAAGAGATAAGATAATTGTAATTTTTTAAAATGAATTGTTGTTTTAAATTTCAGAATTTACAGCTTCCATTAATTACTCATGAAGTAGAAGTGATTTTCTGACTAAATAAAACACAATTGAAATTATTAAAAACAATAAGATCTAAACAATTGCAAATAAAGAGATTAAAAGAGCAGTAGTTCAACTCAAGAATATGTAAAGAATAATATTCCATTCACAGTAATTATTACTTTCGAGGCTATTTTGTATCAAGAATTGTGATATATGTCGTATAATACTTCACTTTATTATTTCAACAATCCAATAAAACTGACATTATTATACCCACTTTACATAATAAAGGTTAAGTGATTACCCTAAGGTTACACAGCTATTTAGTCAATATTCTACAGAGGTCATCTGATCCAAAATGGTATTATTACTTTGCAATATTTAATGTCAGTAAGACTCAGTAATTACATTCTTGTAATAAAGGTAAGTTATAGGTCCTTTTCCTAGATATTTCTTTGCCTCAGAAAGTGTTATTAAGGGTTTTTAATATGGCAATGTGCTACTAATCACATGAGTTACTTTTATGTTTCCAAAGTTGAAATCGATTTAATTTACACATTAAAAAGCATGAATAAGGAGATCCAAATTATTTACAATTTACATAGATATGAAAAATTCACATTTGAAGCAATCCATTTTTAAATATGTAAAAGAGAGAAAACTCTTTTTCTCCACAGAACTATTGTTAAGAAACACAGAGGGAAATCTGTCACCTTCTGTGTAATTTCTTTTTTTTTTTTTTTTTTTTGCGGTACTGGGGGTTGAATTCAGGGGCATTCTACCTCCGAGCTATATCCCCAGCCCTATTTTTTTTATTCTTTATTTTGAAACCAAGTCTCACTAAGTTGCAGAGTGCCTCACTAGGTAGCTGAGGCTGGCCGCGAACCCGGATCCTCCGGTCTCAGCCTCCTGAATGCTGGGATTACAAGTGTGCGCCACCACGCCCGGCTCTGTGTAATTTCTTTAAAATATGTTCCGTTGCTGACTAGCATCATAAATTCCATAAACTGTTTCTAGGCAGCCACAAAATTCTCTACTCATAGAAATTAACACTGTTAAACCTAAGAAGACTTGGAGGTGCTATTAGTAATCAAACTCAGTTAATTTTGTATTTTCTTCCTTACTATAATAAGAGTGTAGGGAGCTTGGACATATATAAGACAACATGTAGATGAATCTCTCCTTTTCAGAAGGAAAAAAAGCTTCAATATGTATATACATGATAACAAAGATAAAGAGAAGCAGAAGTAATATAAAATTCTGTGCATGGGGTGAGGAGCTATTTTGTCTTATCACAGGTCAGTGAGCATCTGAAGTATCTACAAGAAAAAACAAACTGGAAATGAGTTCCCATATTACTGATGCTTCCAGATGAAAAATTCTTTTTCTGCCTTCAATTTTTTTGAGAAGTCATAATGAAGGCATATCCTATATCCAACTTGAGTATACTTTAGCACAGCATAAATGGAGAAAAAAAATATTTTTCCTACTTGCAACAGGGATTAATAGAAACTTCTACATCTACAGTACATTTTTCAAAGATATCCTAATAGAAATTTATTTAGAATCCTCCTTTTGAACTTCCACATAGGGGACCATGTACTAGAAACCAAAGCATACATGCCTAAGAAAAAACTATCCATCGTGTGTGTGTGTGTGTATGTGTGTGTGTGTGTGTGTGTGTGTGTGTGTGTGTTTAAGAACCCCCTTGGTTAATTAAAATGCAGTTCATAAACTATGAAACCAGCTTAGACATCCATCAATAGATGAATGGATTACAAAATTATAGGATATACACACAATGGAATTCTACTCGGCCATAAAAAAGAACAAAATTATGTCATTTGCAGGGAAATAGATGGAACTGGAGAATATTATGTTAAGTGAGATTATAAAATGTGAAGGATAGGATATCCTCCCTCATATTCAGAAGCTAGGGAGAAATTGAGACATAGGAAGGACTCCAGACAAAGGAGGAGAAACCTTAGTGGAGTGAAGGAGGAGACCTGAGGAATAGAGGAGGGAGGAGGAAGTCTTGAAGAGTGAAACACCTCAATGGACATGATGTGCAGACACAAACTTATCAAAGCTAATCCATGTATTGAGCACAGGAAGGTGGGGAGGGAGAAGAAGTGGGGTGGGAACTGGGGGAGGGCTCAAAAAGTATTGAGTGTATGTATACCTCTATCACCATGAACTTCAACAAGATGTATGATTACAATGCACCAATTAAAAAAAAAAACTTAAACCAACATTCAGAACAGTTTAATTACAGAATATCTTTGCAATTAGACCCTGTAGAAAACTTATCCCTGACTAAAATGTTTCCATATTTTGTTCCTTAATTTTTAAAGGCAACTTCACCAATCATGAATTATTATGATTCACTGTATTAGAACAAATGTATCTTAAGCTAAAAAGAAAGCAAGCTTCTTATAACTAATGAGGTATCAATTAAATCTGAATTTTGCCTCCTAAAAGAGTGTCATCACAGTAAGAGTCAAGGTTTTATGTGGAATTGGCAGAATGTCAAATGTCTGCAATGTATCAACTCAGGGCAAAAATAAACTCTATATTTAAAGTAAAAACAAAACAAAAATTCCAATTATATGGCCACTTGAACTCTAACTTATATTCCTCCAGGACTACCAAATATTTTGGAGAAACTATGAAAAAAGAAACATTATGAGTTGATGTTAATAATGTAAACCCCAATTTCTAGGAAAATGGGCAAGCAATGGGCAAGAAAACACACACACACACACACACACACACACACACACACACACACACACACCAAAACAAAAAAAGAGGAGAGCCAGGAGCCAGGAACCATAAAAGACATACAATTATATTCACCAGCAGTTACAGTTTTTAGTTTATACAATATGCAAAACATTATAAAACATGTATGAGTGGAGAGAGTAAAAAGAATGTACATTTAACAATAATACTATACTTTCCCCTGTTCTACTTTATTCCAATTTTAATGAATTAATGTTTCAATTTTTTCATTATTAAATTAACAGTAGAGTAAAATAAAATGAGAAAAGGAAACAGCAAACAAATGTATTTCTATGATAAAATTATGAAAATATACAGCTCTTATTATGTACTGAAGCGCATAAATATATCTTCTGCCACATCCTTGCCTTCTACACTATATATTTATAGATGTAAACTAATAAGACCTGAGAGGAGTGAAAGTGAAAGAAATGGAGGAAGCAAACAGCATCTAGCTGAAACGTTTTCAATATAAAATGATGCCACATAAGGTCTGGTTGACAAATTCAATGCAACAGTTTAAAACAACTATAGTATCTCCTCTAAATTATTCCCATGAAGCAAACTTAATATTTTTGAATTGACAATAAGGTAGGATCATAAAGAAAAAAGTTAAGCAACCTCTCTACATTAGTTATTCCAAATTTTTATACATTTTATAATAGAAGAGTTAGCTCTCTATTGGTATAAGCTATTTTACCTAACGAAACCCAATTAGTCAATGTTAAATCAATCAGAGTACTGCAAATAGTAATTTTCAGATACTGCATATTGCCAGCAACTCCAATTAATGTTACATAATTTGATCATTTGCAAGATTCACAATGTGAACAGAAGCAACTATAAATATTATCAGAGTAAAATAGCTACTATTCTAGAAGAGACTATAGTAAATTAAGAATTTTTGCACTCTATTAACTCTGTAAACTTCATTTGAAAATGCCAAACTCTATTTTACCTAATATCTGTGAAACATGTGAATGAATTTCAAATATTGAGATTATAGAGTTCCAAGAAGCAACAATGTATTACCTATTTCTAACCATTGCAAGAATAGACTTTTAATAAATCACTGAAGTAAACAAAAAATGAAATAAACTTTTGCTAGATTCTTGATTTCCTCTCAAACCAATCTAAGAAAATAAAAGTATTTGCTATTTACGATGGTAACATTACAAAAAGTCATTTCGTGAAAATATAAATTAAAACCCCAATGACTTCATACATGATATATTAAAAATAACATTTAGATTCCGATCACGTAAGCTTCTACACAGCATAACAAAATGGTGATTTTTAGGTGCCATAAATATGTGCACATATTAGTATGGTGACCAAAACCACCCATGAATAAAGGAAATATAAACAGCTTTTGCAAGAAGATGTATTCATAGTACATCTGTTTCAGAAATTATTTAAAGTGTCTCTGGTTTTAAAGAGTTTAATCAGGTTTCAAAATTAGTACATTAACAATATACTTATTTTTACACAGAAATTTGGTGCTCACTCAACTTACATATACTGAACAGCAACACCTAACAAGTTACTACCATTTAAATGACTTTGCAAACAAGATCTCTGCTCCACATTTGAGTTATACTGATAAATTTTTATGATCTTACTGTGAGCATATTAGTATTCTACATATCTTTTGGTTTAGAAATGTTTTGCAATCATTATCTCTCTATATAGTTGAATATTAACTTCATTTATAGTCAAGAACGTTGGAAGAGTCATCCTGACAACATATAAATTGGTTTTCATTTGTCAAATGTGGATATTTACAATTATTTGGCAACCAATTGATAATCAGATGACTTCTTTACAGATGAAGTTATATTTCACCTAACTGAAATAGTATTGGCTCTCCAACTAGTCCAACTAACACAGAAGCACGATAACTACCCACGCTGCACACAGTTCTATTTTATCCCTTTAAAGATCAGACCCATATTTAATCAATTTCCTCCTTCGGAAACTGCCAACTTTAACAATAGAAGATACAATATCAACATACAATGGTGCGTACTTGTCCACATATTCTAAATCACAGCAGCTCTATTAGGCCAATTCCTTTCCAGATTTTTGACAGTCTGAATCACAGCCCGCAAACCCCGAAGCTAGTGTCTGTCCTTGGTGCTGAAACACACTGTCCGTTCTTTTTTCTGCCCCTTCTCTAAAAAGCTGTCTTGCTCACCCGTTTGGGAGGATAATAAGACTTCTTAATTTCGGGACTCTGAAGATGGGAGGTTTACAAAAGCACTGACTGTTAAGTTTCTAGGCAGAGAATGCTAACTAGCGTGTGCGTGTCGGTGGCCGTGGTGGAGGCTAGAAACATTCAGAGGGCATGTCCCCTTCGGTGCCGAGACCCAGGAAATCTGGACTGCGGCAAAGATCGGAAACGCCTCGTCGGGACGGGAGCCGCGGAGGCGAAGGGCGCCCTCGCCGGGGCCAGGCTGGCGGAGGCAGCCAGGGGCGCCGCGGCCGCGGACGTCGCGACTTTCCGCGCCACGGCGCAAGCGGGGGTCCTTTGTTTCTGGGCGAGGAGCGGGCCGAGGGGTCCCCACACCTGCATTTACTCGCACCCCAGGGGACAACAAAAGACCCTGCGCCCGAGCGGGCGGCGTCGGCGGGGCCGGAGCGGCCGCAGCGCCCGAGCGCGGGTTCGGCCCCTGTCCGCGCGGGTCCCGGCCGCTCTTACCGTCCCGGTCGCACAGCTGAATGGCCTCCAGGCTGAGGTTTTTGATCACCTCCTCACAGGGGCTGGTGGGACTGTTGAGGGCATGATCCAGGCGCGGCACCTCCATTTTTCCTACCCCCTTCTCGAGCCCGCCTGCTTCTTATCCAGGCTCTCTCCGCGGGCCGGGTGGGCGAGAAGGGCGGGAAAGGGCGGGCAGTGACGGAGGGGACGCGGCGCTGAGGGACCGAGGCTGAGCCGCCGGGCTGGAGAGCCGCGGCCGAGGCGACGGCGGTGGCTGGAGCTCCGGCGACTGTGCGGCTCCGAGAGACGGAGCGGGACTCCGCGCGAGGGCGGGAGGCGCGCGCTCTCGGCGGGGAGGAGGCGCGGCGCTCGGGGAGCGTGCGGGAGGCGGCGCGCGCACGCGCGGGAGGACGCGCCCACCTGCCGGCGCGCCGCGCCCCGCCCCCTCCGCGCGCGCCCCCGCCCCCGCCCGCCCTGGCGCCGCGGCCCCGCAACCTCGCGCGTGGAGCGGAGCGCGCGGGAGCCACGGCCGCCGGCCCGCCCGCCCGCCCGGGGACGCCGCTTGCGCCTGGCGCGCTCCCTCCCGGCCTCGCTCTCCCCGCGGTGGCGGCGGGCGTCCCCTCTCCTCGCAGTGTCAGGCGGAGCCCGCGTTGGCACCGAGGCGTCTGCTCGGGGAGGCGAGGGCGAGCAGGTTGGTTGTTTATCAAGGTTTGGCCCGCCAGGGACCCGGGTCCTTTGTATCGATCCGGGTGTTGGAGCCCGCGGGCGGCTCCAGGTCCGGGTCTATTCGCTGCCCACACCCGGCGAGCCGGACCTGGCTCAGAAACAGCTGCTGCAAGTGTGTGAGTCGCGGGCGGGTCACCTGAGGAGTGGAGGGGCTTAGGAACCGCGTTTGGGCCACCCCGAGGGAGGGGCGAGCAGGAGGACACAGTGCTGCCAGAAAGGTGAGGGAACTAGAAGGTGCCAGCCTGCTGGAAAGGCAGCAGACGTCCTCCGCGGCGACAGCCACTTAGCCTGCCTTCCTAGTCAAGCTTCATTCATTCATTGGACAAATAAATGTTAAATGCTCACTTTAGGCCAGGCATTGTTATGGGTGCTAATAAACGGGCGAGGGTAGCTCATACTCTCTTGTATATGGAAGGAGCATTTGCTACAATAGAAAATGAAGATTGACTTGTGCTTCCTCAAGTTACCCTAAACTTGTATCCCTATTGCTTTTTAGTAACACTAAAATTCTGCAGAGCTCTTAGTGAGTGTGCATTTTTTAAAAAATAAAATAGACATAGGTCACAGCCTATTGACTTGTGTTCCCATTTGCTTCTTTGGAATGGTTTTCAGGGTGTGTGTGTGTGTGTGTGTGTGTGTGTGTGTGTGTGTGTGTAGAAGTGACTTTACTGAAGGTTTGGCGAGAGGGGAAGAGAAGGAGGTTTTTAAGCATCACCATTATACAAAAGAAAAGGAAGAAAATAATTGATTCAGAGAACTCCTCCTTGTATTCTGCAGTACAAACTGTTTACCCTACGCAGTGCTCTTGCTTCATGACCCAGATGAGCTTCCTCTCTTCCCTCTTTCCTCTCTTTCCCCATCCCTCTTGAAATATTCTAAAATCCAACAATTTTTTCTTACTGTTTATTTAGTACATTTCAGTTTTCTTTGGCTATTATTTCTAAACTTAATGCCCAGTCTACTTTATGCTGGGTGAGCCTCAAGTTGATCATATGTTAAACATAACAAATGACCAGTCATTCTTTTGGGCAACACACACACACACACACACCATTTCTTTTTCCAGGATCTTTTTTTCTAAAAATTTCTCATTTTAGTGATTTCTCATTAGGCAAGTATATAAAGAAGTAGAAAGTCAGGTGTGGTGACACATACCTGTAATCTCAGTACCTAGGAGGCTGAGACAGGGGGATCACAGGTTCCAGGCCAGCCTCAACAATTTAGGAAGGCCCTGTCTAAAAAATAAAGATAAAAAGGGCTGGGGGTGTAGCTTGGAGATAGAATGCCCCTGGCTTCAATTCCCAGTATGACAAAAAAAAAAAAAAAAAAAAAAAAAAAGGAAGTAACCAAATAAATAAATATAAATAAATCCAGGAATAGTGTATATTGTGATGAAGGAATGATGAATCTTCAAATATTTTATGAGTAATCACAGAGATTATTCAATGGGATCCTTCATAGAGACCAGTGTGGAGAAATTTGTATACTTTTCCCCAGTTTGATATGTCAATTTGAGATATGGACATCTTATTTTAGATACAGAAATTTGCTTCCAACTTCTATCAATATCCCTATGACCTTGGACCAAAAAAATGCCAGAATCTTATGCAAAAAAAATAAGAATCAGAGCCAGGCATTGTGGCATATGCCTGTAATCTCAGTATTCGGGAGGCTAAGACAGGAGGATCACAGGTTCAAGGCTAGCCTCAGCAACCTAGCAAGGCCATTGGCAACTTAGCAAGACTCTGTTTCAAAATAAAAAATAAAATAAAATAGGGCTGGGTGTAGCTTGGGGGTAGAATGCCCCTGGGTTCAATCCCCTGTACCCACTGTAACACACACACACGAATCAGTTTCAACTACATGATGGGGCTGTTGTGAGGAACATATGAGAGAATAAATGGATAAGAGTTCTATAAATTGGAGGGTTTTGGTTTTTTCTTTTTTTTTTTTTCCTTTTTTTTTTTTTTTTGCTATCCCAGGATTAAAAATAGTGACACCCCACCTCTTTTCATAATGTCTATGGTTGTTGGAAAATAAGTTCCCTCTAATTGATTTTAATTCATTTTCTAATTTCAAACATAAATGCTAACCAATAAAGAAATAATTTACATATAGATTGCTATATGCTACCCTTTCTAGTCACATCCATTTAACCATAACATGACTAAATCTTGTTAATTTAAACCTCATAAAATGGGAAAACCAGCTTTAGGTAAAATAAGCCTGTGAAAAAACTTGACACAATTGCACATTGATAAAAACCTGTGAAAGATAATTGGGTATCGTAAAGTGAAACATCCTCATTATGAACTTAGGTATTAATAAAGATGGATCTTTTTGAAGTTTGGAAAAATTCTTGTGTAAAGGTAAGATTGTCCCTAAGGAGAGAGTAAATTAATACCTTTCAAGAGACATGACAAGACAGTACTTACTGGTGAATTTCCTGTGTTCAAAAGCCTAACTCTGTAGAACCAGAAATTTATATTGTCAGCCTAGCCACAGTGGGTTCATCTTCCTAAGTATTCTCAGATTTACAAATCTCAAAAGTAACTGTGTAAAGCAGGATAAAATTTTATTTACAACTGAGAAATACAGCATGCATATAATTATAACACATATTTATTAATCACTTGCTATGTCAGGAAAATATACTAGGTATGGTACTTTGGAGTTTAAAATCTATCAGGAAAGATAGATATTTAAAAAGTAAGCATATGATAGATGTTAAGAAAGAGGAAGTATAGGAGCTTCTGGAAGTGCATGCAAGGGTTATAACCTAATCTGGTTTGTCTGGGAAACCTCTAAACTGATTTTATCTTAAGAGAATGAGAACTTGTTAAAAAGCTCTACATGGGAAATTAGCATGATCAGACTTGTGAACTAGAATATTTGTATATTCAGGAAAAGGGTAATGTTTTGAGAAATATTAATGTGACTTTTTGCATATAAGAGCACTCCAAGGCACTTTTCTCCCTTGGATTTGGATTACTACAGAGGAAATACAAAAGAAAAAAGATTAAATGAGAGAGTGCGTACAAAAGAATAGTATGTACTGTAAAGCACCTTACAAAGTTAGAATATTGTTATGAGACACAATAATAACCCCATTAAGAAAGGATATCTGGTCAACTTTACAATACAAATTTCTGAAAATATCTTAGGAACTCTTTTAAAATACTAAGAACTTCTAGGAATACCTTTATGGTTGAGTGCATTGAGGCTTGTAAAATAAGAGAATGGTTCAATTTACGCAAATCAACGCATGTGATGCACTTCATTAACATAATGAAGGACAAAAAATATACGGTCATCTCGATATAAAAAGAGCACTCAACAATATTAACATCCTTTCATGATAAAAGCTCAACAAAGTAACTCAACACAATAAAGGATATGTATTTGAAACCCACAGCTAATATACTCAACAGTAAAAAGCTTAAATCTTTTCTTCTAAATCAGGAACAAGACAAGAACGCCCACTCACACAACTTGTAGTCAACATAGTACTGGCAGTCTTAGCCTGAATGATTAGGTGAGAAACAGAAATAAACAGCATTCAAATTAAAAAGGAAGAAGTTAAATTGTCTGTTTTTAGATGCTGATTTTATATACAGAAAACCCCCAAAGACTCTACAAAAGAAAAACTACAATTCTTAAAACTAATAAATAGAGTAAAGGTGCAGGATACAAAGTCAACATAGGAAAATCAGTTGTGTTTCTCTACACCAATAGTGAACTATCCAAAAAAAGAAATTAAGAAAGCAATCCTATATTCTTTATAGCAACAAAAAGAATAAAATACTTAGGAATAAATTTAATCAATGAGGTTAAAAATCTCTGTGATGAAACTATAAAAATTAATGAAAAAGTATAGATGATGCAAATGGAAGATCTATGTTCATATATTGGAGAAATTAAAATTGTTAAAATGCCCACACTAACCAGTGTGATCTACAAATCGAGTGCAATCCCTATCAAATTCCAGTGGTATTTTTCACAGAAATAGAAAAAAAAATCATAAAATGCATATGAAACCACAAAAGGTTCCAAAGAACTGAAGCAATAAAGCAAGAAGAACAAAACTGGAAACATCATACTTTCTGCTTTCAAACTATATTAAAAAGCTACAGTAAAATACTATGGTGCTAGAATAAAAACACACAGAGACAAATAAAACAGAATAAAAAGCTGAGAAATAAACTTAACCATCTCCAGCCATCTAATTATTCACCATAATGCCAAGAATTCACAATGAGAAAAGGCATTCATTGAATGATGTTTGAAAAACTGGATTATCCACATAAAAATAAAATGAAATTGGACCTTTTCCTATACCATAAGCAAAAATCAAGTAAGAATGGATTAAAGACTTAAAACATTAGACTTCAAACCATAAAATTCCTAGAAGAAAACATGGACGAAAAGCTCCTTGGCATAGACCTTAGTATTTTGTTTTTTTAGATTTGATACCAAAAGCACAGAGAACAAAAGCAAAAATGGAAGAAGAAAACAAACATATAATATTATATCTAAATATGTCTAAATATGAAGGATCACTGCCAACTTGATTAGCATGTATGGGGAGGTAGTGGGATGAGTTAGGAGGGAAACACACCAAGAAATATGAAGCATATACGAATATCACTTTGAATCTCATTACCGTGTAAAGTATTTTGCACCAATAAAATTCTGTAAAAATAGACAAGTGGGACTATATCAGACTAAAAGGTTTTGGCATACCAAGGGAAATAATCAACAAAATGAAAAAAGGGAGCTTATAGAATAGGAGAAAATCTTTGAAAATCATATATCTGAAAAGGAGTTAATATCCCAAATATATAAAAACTCATACAACTCAATAGCAAAATACAAATAACCCAATTAAAAATAGGAAAAGGACCTGAATAGACATTTTTCCAAGGAAGATATACAAATTGCAGCAGGTATATGAAGACATGATCAATATTACTAATCGTCAGGGAAGTAAAAATCAAAACCACAGTGAGATTTCACTTCACATCTGTTAAAATGGTTATTATCAAAAGGTTAAAAATAGCAACTGTGGGCAAGAATATGGAAAAAAGGAGAACCTTGTACCCAGTTTTTGGGAATTTAAATTGGTATGCATTATGGAAGATAGTATGGAGGTTTCTCAAAATGTTAAAAATAGAACTACCATATATGATCCAGCGATCTCTCTATTGGGTATACACCCTAAAGAAATTAAATCAGTTTCAAATAGAGATATCTGGACTCCTGTTTATTACAACATTATTCACAATAGCCGAGATGTGAAACAATCTAAAAGCTGTTGATGGATAAATGGAAAAGGAAAATATGATACACATGCACACACAAAACAATATTCAGGCTTTAAGGAGATACTACCATTTGTACCAATGTGGATAGATTTCAAGGACATTATGCTAAGTAAAATAAACCAGAAACAGAAGATAAATACTACATGATCTCATATGTGGAATCTTAAAAAAAAAAAAGAGTCAAACTTAGTAAGAGCGATTATTAGGTGCAGGAAAAGGAGATAAATATATTGATCGAAGTGTTCAAATCTGCATCCGTGTGATGAGTGAGTACTGGAGACAATGTATAGCATGGAGGCTATTGTTAATAGCAACATATCATATACTTGAAATTTGCTAAGAGAATAGATCACAAATGTTCTTAACATTCACACACAAGGTAACTGTGTGAGGTCATGGGGGCTTTTTGTTTTTGGAGTACTGAGATTGAATCCAGGGGTATGTTCTACCACTGAATTGTACCCTCAACCTCCCTTTTTGTTTTTTTTTAAGACAGTGTCTCACTAAGTTGCCCAGGCTGATCTCAAACCTGCTATCCTCCTGCCTCAGCCTCCTGAGTCCCTGGTATTACAGGTATGTGCCACCCACCCAGTAATAGATCTGTTAGGTAGATATGTTAATATCTTGATTGTGATAAACATTTCACAATGTATACATATAACAAACATCACATTATACATCCTAAATATATAGATTTTTATTTGTCAGTCATCTTTCAATAGAGTTAGACAATTTTTTAAAGTTTAAAAAATAAAGATAAGTAATCTCACACTCTTTTTCTCCTGGGGAAAGAAAATGAATGCTGAAGTTCCTCATTTGTTCTAATCTTTAACTCAATGGGTCCTGCTAAAATTTCCTACCTCTCCTTTCCTTATTTATACTCCCCATTCAGTAATCTGTACTGTAGGATAGTTATCTTTCTGCTTTCCCCACCTCCATATTCTTCAGTCTATCTTATTTCCTGGACTCTTCTGCCTTTGCACATCACCAAGCCTCCTTGCCTTTAAAAATTACCTTACTTGAACCAGTTACTATCCAGTTTTTTTTAATAGTTATTCTAATATATGTAAAGGATACATTATAAATTGTGAACTATTAAGTGTCATTTATTGCCTCAATATACTTTCAATCATTTTATAACCCAGATGTGATAACACATGCATGTAATCCCAGTACTTAGGAGACTGAGACAGGAGGATCGAAGGTCCAAGACCAGCCTCAGAAACTCAGCAAGACTCTCAGCAACTTAGTGAGACTCTGTTTCAAAATAAAAAATAAAATGGGCTGAGGTAGGGTTTGGAGGTAGAATGTCCCTGGGTTCAATCCCCAGTAACACCTCCCCCTCCTCCCCAAAAAAATCTTTGTACACTTTATCACCAATCTATAGAACTCTTATTCTTCAGTAGTAATTTGGATATGGTAAGATTTTCATACCACCAAATACAAAGACCTGCATCCTCTTTGATATTTCAGTTTATTTCTGTTGAGCTTTTGTAGTGCTGACCTCCACTGAATCTCTTCCTACATGTGTGCTTAATGCTTATCAACTCTAACTTCTATGCTGCCCTCTTGAGTGTAGGTATTCTTTAAAGTTCAACCTTTGACATTATGTTCTTTCCTTTTTAAAGCTATTTCCTCTGGGAATCATGCATTCTCATGAATTTTAATATCTTCTTAATGTTTAAACTCCCTCCTTTATTTGCAGATTCCTACCTCAAGTCTCCAACTCTAAACAAAAGCCACTGTCCTATTTCCAATTGTTTAATCAACATGTTTATTTACACTCTTATAATAACTTATAATTAATTAATTTATCCTCACATGGATTCATTTTTCTTATTTCCCCCACTATAGTCCCTGGCAGCAGTATCCTCTTAGTTAATCTAGTATCACCAAATTTTCTAATTTCTCTTTTCTTTTTAAAATCAAACTGTCATCAAACCAATAGCAATTTTAGAATATTTCCTGAATTATTAGTACTACTTATGTATTAATTTCTCATCATTTTAAGCAGTTTTTTGAAATTACCACTTATGTAGTCTTCTTACCTCCCTTCTTTAATCTAGGTTACTACTAAGACCAACACCTTAAAATACTTTGTTAACCAGAACTTGCTATTTTTGTTTTATAGTTAATGCTGAACTACTGAAGCTTTTTAGTTAGGTATATGACAAATGCAAAGTAGTATTATCAGATTAATCTGCCTATGTTTCATAAAATAAATAGAGTGGAGAGTAGAATTTAGGAGATTATTATAGTCCCGGCAAAAAATTATAAAGTATTATAGACTAGGGGAATAATTAGGAATTAGGAATGAAAAAGAAACTAATTTGAGAAAGTGATATTATACTATTGTGTTTCAGAGACTATAAAAAAGTAAGGTCCTTTAATATTTTAATATTATAAAACATTAAATTATTTACTCACATTTATATATAATATTGGTACTACAGCACAGAATCATAAACACTTGAAGAAAAATGTATACTTTTACTCAATGCTCAAAACCCAATAGTTATTATTCAATGATACATAAGTATATTATCCCTAAAAACTGAAGGAACATCTTTAGTCATTGCTATTCAAAATTGGTTAATAAACAGAGCTAAATGAAAAATGGCTCTCAGAATAGCTTGTCTTGAAATATCTTCTGCTGTCACCAGTCAAAATTTGAAAAGAGTTGGTGTTGGGAGGAAGAAATCTTGGGAAGAATAAAAAGAACAAATTTCTCTATAGACAGAACCACTCAGAGTTTTTCTCTTCTCCTCTCTGGTCCTGCCCTTTCTATTCAGTATATGTTGCAGAAAAGCATTCTCAGAATGTATTCAGATACATAGCCCTCCCTAAGTACCTTGTCAGGGAATCTGAGACAAAAACTACATATGGTGAGCAGTTATAAGTATATAGTCACAATTAGTTTGCCATATATTCCAGGTTGTTCTTGCTTTCACAGACATGTCTTTCTAGTTTTGAGTTTTTCATTAGGTTCAAAACTAATTCCCTTAGCTCAAAATTGTATCCCTGAAACCTTGATTTACTTACCATCCCCTTAAATATAACCACATAAATGTCTAATGAATCTTTTGCAATGATATGTGTGTGTGTTACTCCAGATTGATCCCCGAAGGTTCTACCTCTGAACTATACTCCCAGCCTTTTTTTAATGTATTTTGAAGCATAGTCTTGCTAAGTTGCCAAGGCTGGCCTTGAACCTGTGATCCTCCTGTCTCAGCCTCCCAAGCACTGGGAATACAGGCATGCTCCTCCACACCTGGCTTTGCAAGGATTTTATCTCTGCAGAATAAGAGTTGTGACTTTTATAATGATGAACACATTTTAGTTTCCCAAAGTTATTTCTAAGCTAAAGCAAATGCTTCATTTTTCTGGATATTTCACAACCTCTTCTCAAATTGTATTGTAACATGACTGACATATAGTTCACATCTGCCATACACTCATTAGTATAAGAAAGGCTAATTTAATAGTCACATATTACTTTGATATTTTTTCTGTAATATTTATATAAACAAAAGTTTCACATTGCACACAATTGGAGTTAACTTTGCAGACTCTATCCAAACTAGGCCTGTTCCTTGATCCATAATGAGAAAAACTTCAGGCTAGGTAGAAGCTTATTAAGAGATTATTCAGTCAATAACATTCATATGATAATGATTCAATTCTATGTATGTATGTATATAGTATGTACATGAATATATATGAAGTCAGTACACATTATTGACTTGCCTTTAGGTCTTCTGTGATGATACAAAGACATTTTCCTTGCCCTTCTCTTATCTTCAAATGTGGATTAATGGAGTTACAACTGATTATTCTTAGCAAGGGGAGATAGCATCATAAATATTAACTCAGTAGCTATTCATGGGCGTGGTTTCAATTAGAAAGTGGCAATAGTGAGGGCTGTGGAGACAGATGACTATCACTTTATGCTATTCTTATAAAGGAACTCCAGTTTGGGGGACACATAAATCAAACTACTATTGTTCTAATCTGTGTTCATACTCATTGTATAGCATGCATAAAGATGCCAAATATTCTCAAGATTGAAAGATTTCTTTTAATATTGGCTAACCTGTATATGAAACTTATCTAAGCCAAGCTGTATGTGAGTATGTGTAACAACTTGAAAACTATTTCCTCTTGAGGTAGCATGTTCTATCTGAGGAGTGCTCTATCTCATTCCATGGAATCAACATTCCCACTATGAATGTTTCCTTTCCTTGGAGACAAAAGGAAAACTTAACTCTTCCTCATGATAACTATGATACCTCTTCTGATTCTTTTTTCTTCCGACTGATTTTTCAAATGCTGCATCTTTGTCTCAAGGTTATTATTTCCTTGTTGCTCTCTGAATGTGCTCTAAAATTTCATATTTTCTTCTTAAAACACAATGTTCAGAACTAAACACATTGTAATGACGGTGGTCTGATTACTACAGAGTAGTTCTATAGCCATCTGAACTGTTTAATTACAAGTAAGTACTTTTAAGTCAATTACCAGATTATTCATATTAAAATGTTCTTTGATTATTATTTGTCAGTGCATAGCTATTTATATTTGTAAAGTCCTTCATAATAACTTTCATTTATTATTCCACACAACAATCTTTGCGGCATTACCTTAACCAGTTAAGGCTTAGAGCAAGGCTCAGCCTGCTAAATAAGGGACGTGTGACATTTCTCGCTTTACATTATTTTATTCTAGAAATTTCGGCTTTGCTTCCACATTAAAAAAGTTTTTTAAGAGGCTCAGGATGCTGTCATCAGGAAAACAAAGGCCTAGGCCTGACTCAGAGGTATCCATTAACTCTACAAATACCGGCAGCTGAGTCAAGAGAACTTAGGTTTCTTATCATAAGACAGAAGGAAGCTCTAAGACGAGAAAGCTTGCCAAACTTTCCGCTTACCTAAAAACTTATTAACTACCTTTTAGCTGCCTGAGGAAGTAGGAAAGATTTATCTAATGAATAGTTCCTCTTCGCTTTTAATCTTTACCCCCTGCTCCTCCTTTGCTGTTCCTGCTCTCTACTAAAAGAATAATTCATTTACACTTGTATTTTTTCGCTGCTCCCCTAATCTTAGCAAATACTATAGGAAATAGCCTTTCTAGTTAAAGATGTACCCACTTAACTCTGAGGAAAAACAAGGCTATAAAAATTCTTTTTGTATACCTTGTTGTAATGAGCATAAATATCACTCATGAGATGAATTAAAACAGATGCGTCTTAACATACATGGTGTGTAAGCGTACTCTCACTCGCTCTCAACCTCATCTCGATCCCCACCTAACGAGGGACCCCCAGGCTCTACCGCTTCTTTGAGGGCTGGTCCCCGGCAAATCTTGAAGTTTTGTATTTCTAAACTGAAAACAAAAATGCCTACAGATCTCATTTTTTACAAATGATGGATGATGTTAAAGCGAATTATGTCTAATATATAAAAAGGAAATAACTGCTTTAATGTAGTTACATTTTATGTAGTCTTTTGGTTACTCTATGTTTTCTAAGACTTTTAAATAAGGTTATGCCATGAAAGTTGATAAGCATCATATAACCACAAAGTATCTGTGGATTCACACACTTCGTGATACATTCACACACTTCTTGGTACAGATCATGAGTTAATCTTTCATGTTGTGGAAGGTGTTGACAGTCCATAAAATGCAACAAAGAAATTTTATTTCAGATATTCTCAGAGCAAATCTGACAGCCTTGTCTGGATTTCGTTGATGCTATAGTAGTGATAAAGGAGATTATTTATTTGGTCTCTCACGTGATACTTCTCTTATTACAGCATAGTACTACATTACATTTAATTTTTCCTCCACAAAAATGTTGTGAGGCTAAAATAGTGATTTGACTCTTTAAGATATCACAAAATATAATTAAACATAGCTAAAGAAAGACTAAAACCAGAGCAACACTACATGGACATTGAGTCTCCAGAAAAGATCCTAATACACTAAGGAACCCAACTAATACAAAGCTTAATTTTAACCCATCACCTTGCAAATTGAGCTTTAGAGGCAAACATTTAGTTTGTCCTTGCCACATGCTACATTCTATGCCCTGGTTTCCATTCCATATTATCTCAGTGTCTTATGTTCATGGATCAATAATTCTTTGTAGATAATTTTCCTTTTTAAAAAATCTCTTATTTCATGTTAGCCAAATGCCCTTGGGGATGGGTAAGAACAAAGCAAAACAGGCATGATATTTAATAAGATCATTATAGGCCCTCAATAGTCAGATTATTTATTTTTCTTTTAAAGGTATCCTATACATGTGATTCCAAACAAATGTTACTTGAGGATATATATCAGTGTGTATTCAGTCAAATCAATTTGTCTGGTTTCACATAGACAAAGGAAGCATACAATTTGTTTTATACTTAAAAATACATTTTCAGTGCCTTGTTGCAACTATAACAGAGCTTTGTAAAACACAGTTCATGATAATTTTGTCCCATGTTTTCAAAAGAAGCTGTGAATGTACAGTAGTATATGGCACAAATGATACTGCTCTTACCTTCTCTTGGCTGAGTAGCAAAATCTCCATGGGCCAAAACCTATGATTGATTCCCTCCCCCTCCACTTTGCAGGTAGACTTAATTTAGATAGGTTAAGTTTCTGTTTCAAGGTTCTTGTCTTTTCTTTCTCACTGCTAGGTCTCAATGCTTTTGTCAAGACAATGGCTTCTAAATGAAGTGAAAGAGTAAATGTGTGGAATTGTTAACATATCTGAGTTACAAGATAATGTAAAGAAACTTTCAGTTTCACCCTAGAATCTTTGATCAGCTCTATTTGCTCTTCCTTAACTCTCCAGACTACAAAGAAGACAGCTAAGGTGAAATCAGTTAAAATCTCTGTCTTTGTTTCTGTCTCTGTCTCTCTCCTCTCTCTATCAGTGCTAGTGGCCCAGGGATATTGGGTAGTGACACATCATTGGCTTAAAGTTTATAATTAACAAATATAAACTCCATTGGCTTGATTAATGTACTTTAACAAAGATTTTTAGTTTTTTCTATTCTGTAAGGCACTAAATGCTAGGATACAGAGAAGCATATGACTTTATTCTGAGAAAGAATTTACCCACAAGAAGATAACAGACTACTGTCATTGAAGAGATAACAACTTCACACAAATAATCTGCTTTTCATGATATGATACAGATGACAAACATCTTTTGATCGGAAAGAAAAATACTGAGAGATTGGCATACTGGTATCTAGACTTAAAAACTATGAGATAGGACATTGTTCCTTCGTTCTACTTCACTCTTCTCTTTCATTTTCTATGTTGTTGGTTTGTTTTGTAATGGTAGCAATACTTTTCATTCTGTGTAGTAAGCATGTGCTTTGGAGTATTGACTTAGAGAAGAAGGGTAAATTGAGAGAGAAGAAATAGGAGAACATTAAAAATTGTATCAAGATACTTGTAAGTATTAATGTTTCCCCTTTTTACACACAAAACGTAGAGCTTAGATAAGGGAAAATGTAGCACATGCTGTGAGAGAAGGAGAAATCATATGCTGTGTAAGCACAAAGAATGGAGAAATTAATTTCACCTGAGGGAAAACTGAATAAAATACTTGTCCTGAGCACTGTAAGTACAATAAACTAAAGTGCCATCAGGTTGCTTCTTCAGGCTGTACGTGGTATTTAAAGTGTTGCTGAGTCAACCATTTTAATCTGTAGAGGGATACACAAAAGCATTCATCTTACCCTTAAAAATACTTTTTCTTCTTTTTCTATAGATATATCAGAAAAGATTAACTTCTTTAAATGGATAGGAAGGATGAGTGTTCTCTGTGTAATGGCCATTTAACAATGATGAATATGATATGAGGTATGTATGTAATTTTCATTTCATGTGTTGAAATTATATGCATGTACTAAAAAACAAAACTATATTACCTTAAAAGTATAGTATTGTCTTCTTTGTTTTCCTATTTTTATCTAAATGTAAGAATCACCTAGGTTACTCTGACAGTACTATTGTTTGAAAATCTGGGTTTTAAATATTGATTTAACTCTGTTAGATTTTGAATGAATATCCATCATATCATAAATTTTAATTTTTAAATAATTATAATTAGGGTTGGGAATGTGGCTCAGTGGAAGAGTGCTTGCCTAGTATGCATGAGGCCCTAGGTTTGATCCCAAGGACCTCAAACTATTATAACTAAACTTACAAAATATATAGTTTTCTTATAATATATTCCGTGACTATTATATTGAAGGTATCCGAGACTATTTGGTCTTCTGTAGTTATAAGAATTACATCCCTATTGATTAAAAACATAGTAAATTCCCACGTTCCCATGTTTATTGCCTCAATAATTCTGTGCCCATGTCTTCAAGCAAAGCCTGGAAAAAACTGAACCCATTTTATAGATCCTGCCTAACGTTGTCACAGCACATGATTTTCCAAACAGATTTGCCAGTAACATAATTACTTTATATCTGTTTTTGCTCTACCTGCAAGCACTATATAATAAAACCATTTTATATAACTTTTCAATTGTTGATTTTTACTTTAATGGGTTTTCATTGAGACATGCATATATTTGTACATGTAAGATTTCCAATGATCTACTTTGCATTATTAACTCCATCTTTATAAAATATAAAACAGTTTTTGGATACCAGCCTAGTACCTTATAAAATTGTACAGTCATCTTTTATAGTAATTCATATACTATAACCAGAGCCTTTAACTCTTCTGATTTCCTATTATGACTTATGGACTTTTGCTAGGCAAGTGCCATCAAGACATAACTCATGCTTTCTCTTTGACTCCAGTGTGAAGTTACAGCTATTTAAATATAAAACCACAAGTATATTTATAATATACCAATGATATTCTATAGTTAAAACATACCTGGATACAGATAATTATAAAGCACACTTTGGTCTATTCTATCATATACCTATTATACCTGCAGGGATATAGGATTAAGGATGACATAGATATGTGTTTTCATAAGATTTTTTGTTACCTATGATTCTATATAGATTAATATACATGGCCTTCAAAACTGAAGTGAGAGGTCATTTTCTTTACCCTAAGCCTAGACTGCGAATGACCTCCTCAGACTGTCTATGAACTCCTTAAGTACACCAATACGACACACTAATCCTTGAAAAACAAAGTGTTAAAGACAACTAATATGATTAAAACTTCTGAGTTAAATTATTAGTTTTTAAAAATAGCTTTAATAGCAGTTGCTTAGATATAATAATGACAGGCCACCATTTATTTATTGAAGTCAATAGATAATTATTCTAAGTACTGTACATGTATTAATTCATTTAATATTCATAACAACCCTATGAGGTAGATGTTGTTTTTATTCACATTTTACAGATGAAAAAATGAGCACAGAGAATTTATTTTTATTTTTATGTGCTTTTATTGGTGCATTATAATCTCACATCATAATGTAAATCATGTTGACATTGACAGACATGCACACAGCAATTGATGCCCTCCCCACCTCCCCATCTCCCCCCTTCCCATACAAGAGTACTGAGATTGACATTGGTATTTTCACATATGTACACACAGTCGATGTTAGTATTTCTAATAATGAACCTCAGTCCTCCCCCTCCCCTTCCCTTAGACCACTGTCCTGGCTCCACTGAGGTTTTTTCTCCATTAAACAGAGAATTTAAATAATTTCTCAAAGTCACAGAGCATTGATTTCAACTGAAATAATTTGGTTTCGAGTTCAGTCTTTATTTTTACATTCTACAAAACAAGCAAACTGACACACACACACACACACACACACACACACACACACACACACACATATATAGAAATCAATCTATGGGAGTATTTATACCACAAAATTCAGCAAATACTACCTCTAAGCTACACCCCAGCCTGACTTTTAATTTTTTTTATTTTGAAACAGGATCTCTCACTAAGCTGCCAAGGCTAATCTTGAACCTGTGATCATCCTGTCTCAACCTCCCAAGTACTGAGATTACAGGGGTGCCCAACCATGCTTGGCTAACTTTTTTTATATAGTTATGTTAGACTAGAGATCTCCTGCATCCCAACTTCATCAATCTCGGATATTTATAAAACACATTTATTTCTCTGAAATGTAATGAATTTCCATTTTCTTTTTATGAAGCAAGGACACACCTATGCTCAAATTCTTTGAGTGATAAAAAGAACTCTCCATATGATCTATGATTCTAGGTCAACCTAACTTACAGCTTCAACTGTCTACAGACAAAAATTCATAAGTACTGTAACCTGGTGCTGCCTCTGGGATTATCTACAGCAAATTTATAGAAAATACAGAATTAATGAGAATTAAAATACCCTTAAAATAGCAAATTAGAATCTTTAGACTCACAAGTAATTACTTTGATGATGTTTACTTAATTATGATTTTACTATACCTGCTCAAGAAATGATGAGCCATCTATCTTTAGAACAATTAATTTTAGGCTATCTGCATATGCAAAAGGTAACTAAGAAAGAAAAAAACAAAACTGCAGCCTGGTAATTATGCCTATATTATTTATTTTCTTTGATGTAAAATAGAAATATAACTTGATCACATAATCACTTGGAATTTTCTATACGTAGGAGAAGCATTAGATTGAGAGGTTTGAAATGCATATAGCGGTATGCTGGTAAACTGATTCTACATAGCCCTGATTTGTTGTGTTTGCCAGTCTTAGGGTTATAAATACTCCTGTGGGCTAATTTCAACTACCATAGTTTAACAATTAGCTCAAAAATATTCCCCAAAATTTAGTAGTAGCTGCCATACCCAACTGAATGCATGATTCTGTGACTCAATACTTAGTACCAATGAACTCAATTCTTCACACCTCATATATCTACATCCATATTTTGTCCCATGGAACCTTTTAGTGTCCTTCCTCTGATTTTCTGGACCCAGCCAAGTGACTTGTTTTGACCAATATATAACACATATATAACACAAACATATATAACACAAACAGAAGATTGAAAATATCCTCCATATTTTCCTTTCACTTGAACTTCTGCCATTGCTATGAGCACATATCTGAAAAACTAGAGCCAAATTTCCCCTGTCATTATAATTAATACTATCCTAAATCATTTGACAGCTCACCAATCCCAAGACAGTGCAGTCAGGATCAGCAAATCTGTTTATCTGACCTCCTGCTGAGCGCAAATGTATAAGCAAGCCCAGTTAAAGTCAGCCAAGCTCAGTCCAAGAGGGGTAAGCTACACAGACATGCCAGGTAAACACATTTTTTAAATAATTGTTCATTAAAGTTTTGTAGTTGTTATGTAAGATAATTTTGACAATAGATAAGTGATACAATAATGTCCTAATTTGGCAAGCTTTAATTAGGATGAAAAAAATTTATACAAGATGCAATGTGGTTTGTGAGAAGAAAAGAAACTTTAAAGTCAGTCAATCCTAGATTTGAATCCAAGATCTACCACTTATAGGTATATAGCCCTGATAAATTTATTTAACTTTCCCATCTCTTCATTTCAGAATTGTGGATAACTGGCCTTGCATTTTATATAAGGGCATATATATCCTTAATCTGTATAATAACTACCTATCTATATCAATGATGTATATGTCATTAATATACTATATATATCTATATATCTCTATCATATACCTATATCTATACATATATGGATTAAGAACACAGATCTGGACCAAATTTCCTGTAGTTGATCCCCTGCTGCACCATTTTAATATTTGAAAGCACAATTATATATTTTTCACTCATACCACATAATCATTATTCATGCAAGTTAGCTGTGCTAGGGGATAAAGTAAAGAAATTGAGAAATGTTTGTCAAAATCCTGGCTTATGTGTCAGGATAACATCTTTTTGGATAATATGAAAATAATCAGAAAACAAGTCAGAAAGAAAAAAAGTTCAAGGAGATTTAAAAAAAAACAAACAATCAAAACCAAGAGGTTAACATGAAATGGAACTTGCCCTAAAGTAAAAAGAGCAATAAGAATACAATAAAGTTAATTATAACCAATATAGAGGTTAGGGAAGACCATGAGTAATAACAGATATTTGCAATCAATTCATCACTTTTTGGAGGAAGGTAAGTCCTACCTATAATTAGTTACTTAACATCAGACCTGAGAAATTACTTAGTAGACTTTTATTTTTTGTCATTATGGGCTGCAAAATCATCTAAACATCCAAACATTTTTTGGTATTAGTGGAGTACTCTAGTCACTTCATTTTGGATTCACAAAAGCCAAATCTTCAATTTTGAGGAATTTTGCAAGCTGGTTGGTAACCAAAGCCATTACTAAAATTAAATTTCATAGCATACAAATAAATTATATGTGAACTAAGCTTATAACACAACACATCACTTTCTAATTATTTTTCTGTGGTCTACATTCTTAAGGTTATTTATATCTATTTATCTGAATGGAGAAAATTCTGTATAATAGTGTGCCATTACACATGTTTTCCAAACTCTGTGTTTAGTGATATCAAGTTGGCAGCTTGAAATTGATCATAGTGGAAATACATTAGTTAGTGCTACCTATCAAATATCCCTCTGAGCCGGGTGTGGTGGTACACGATTGTAATCCCAGCATTTGGGAGGCTGAGACCGGAGGATCCGGGTTTGCAGCCAGCCTCAGCTACCTAGGGAGGCACTCTGCAACTTAGTGAGACCCTGTTTCAAAATAAAGAATAAAATATAGGGCTGGGGGTGTAGCTCGGAGGTAGAATGCCCCTGAGTTCAATCCCCAATACCACACACACACACACACACACACACACACACACACACACACACACAAATCCCTACTGCAAAGCTAATAGACTGCACTACTGCAAATCCTGTACTCCAGCATCATCACTTGAACTGGCATTTTTAGGAATTCAGAAATATATTTAAAACATGTTATAGACACACATTGCTTACTAAAGCATCTTAGGGATCTCAGATAGATCATTAAATTGCCAATTTTACTATCAAGTCCCAAGGGATACTGTTTCTTCTTAGTTTAGAGAAATTAATCATCAAACTTCCATTCTAGACTTGCCATTTCTACTCTTGGAAAATTAACTTTTTATCAGCTCTTTAGTTTATAAAAATCATTTTTGATCACTAAGTTCATTTCTTTTCAACTATTTTCTGGTCCATTTCGACCTATGTGTAAGAGACCACTTTGAGAAAGGGATAGTGAGAGTGGAAAGCCTCTCTGGAAACCAGAGTGAAGCTTGAACTAAGTAAGAAAGAAAGATAGTAAGGAGCAAAAGAGCCGGGCATGGTGTCGCACACTTGTAATCCCAGCATTTTGGAGGCTGAGACTAGAGGATCCCGGTTCGCGGCCAGCCTCAGCTACCTAGTGAGGCACTCCGCAACTTAGTGAGACCCTGTTTCAAAATAAAGAATAAAAAATAGGGCTGGGGGTGTAGCTCGGAGGTAGAATGCCCCTGAGTTCAATCCCCAGTACCGAAAAAAAAAAAAAAAAAAAGAAGGAACAAAAGTAAGAAGTGGAAATATAGTCTACTGGGCAAGGGAACAGGCTCTGAAGTCAGATTGTCAGTATCCAAATTCTAACTCTGCTGACTACCACTTCATTACTTTGAACACATTATTTAACTTCTTTGGGCCTTAGTTTCCACCTATTTAGAATGGGGGGAATAACTGGATCCATTTCATATAGTTGTTGTGCAATAAAGGAGTTAATTATGTAAAACATGCAAAAAAATTGCCTGGTACATATTAGGTATTATGTTAGTATTTGTAGTTATTCCCTATGTATGTCAAATGATAGGGGTTTCCCCTACAAGCAACAGACAAGTGAGTCTTTGTTATACACTTTCAATCAAGACCTTATTTAGTTAAGAATATCTAAAACATCTCCTACTTACACTTAGAATATTTATTCCATTGAAACACTTCAAATGTTAGGGTAAGTGTTACAAGCTACTGTTCCTCTTGAAAAATGGACAAACAGAATAGGCAAATTTATTCAGTCTATCTGAATGTACTACATACAAATCAATTGTGCAATGACCTACTTGGATCATATTGAGAGCTTACTAAATATCCTGTGTGAGCAGGTGGCCATTTGGCCATATGTGACAGAGCTCTTGGGGTGACCTACTTGAAATAAAAAACTAAAAGGGGACATTTGATTGTCCTAAAGTGTGTGTCATGCTAATAATTTTAAATGTGATTAAAGAATTGTGAATCTTTATTTAATAGTTATTGTAAAATTAAATATGTATGATCCCAATAGAGATGGCCCTATTTTTTAAATGTTTCTCTATTATCTAGTGACTCAGAAGTAATTATGGGTAAGATTAATTTCATTTGAGATCTTAGATGTAACAAAAATTTTATTTTTTTTCAAAGCTTTGCATTTTATTCTGATTTTGATACTTTTTGTTCTGATACTGGGAATTGAACCCAGGGGCATTCTACCTCTGAGCTATACCGCCAGCCCCATTTTTTATTTTTTATTTTGAAACAGGTTCTTACTAAGTTGCAGAGTGCCTCACTAAGTAGCTGAGGCTGGCCGCGAACCTGGATAGTCCGGTCTCAGCTTCCCAAATGCTGCCTCACCATGCCCAGCTTTGATTTTGCTATTTTTTTAAAGTTTGAAATCCATGGCTTTATTTTTTATTTTTTTAAATTTATTTCTTTATTTTTAATTGGTGCATTGTAATCATACATCTTTCTTAAGTATAATCTGATAAAGGTAAAGGCATACATGTGCACATTTCTCATTTAACCCTTCTCCAAGTCCCACCCCACTCCCTCCTCCTCCCTCCATCTCAAGTTCAGTTTATTGATTGACTTTGATATGTTCATGAAAGTACATCATGTGCCTTAGGATGTCCCCCTCCCCCCATCACCTTCTGTTAAGTCAAATTCTTTGCTCACCTAAGGTTTCTCCTTCGTCTGGAGTCCCCCTTATGTCCCATTTTCTCGTTAGCTTCCACATATTAGGGAAAGCATACAATTTTTTACTTCTTGTGACTGACTAATCTTACTTAACATAATGTTTTCCAGTTCCATCCATTTCCCTGCAAATAACATGATTTTGTTCTTCTTTATGGCTGAGTAAAATTCCATTGTGTACATATCCCATAGTTTTGTAATCCATTCATCTGTTGATGGACATCTTGGCTGGTTCCATAGTTTGCCAATTGTAAATTGTGCAACTATGAACATAGATATACATGCATCGGTCTGATAGTTTGGTTTCCATTCTTTTGGGTAGATATCCAGAAGTGGTATTGCTAGATCATATGGTAGGTTCATTTCCATTCATCTGAGGATACTCCATACTGTTTTCCAAAGTGGTTGCACTATTTGCAATCCCACCAACAGTATATTAGGGTTCCCACTTCTCCACACCCTCACCAGCATTTGTTGTTGTTTGTGTTCTTGATGATTGCCATTCTGATTGGAGTTAGGTGAGATCTCAAGGTAGTTTTGATTTTCATCTCTCTGATTGCTAATGATGTGGAACATTTCCTCATACATTTATTGGCCATTTGTATTTCTTCTTTTGTGAAGTGTCTATTTAGATCCTTTGCCCATTTTTTTGATAGGGTTATTTGTTTTCTTAGCTGTGATTTTCTTGAGTTCTCTGTATATCCTAGATATCAGTCCTCTATAAGAAGAGTAGATGGCAAAAATTTTCTCCCACTCTGTGGGTTCTCTGTTGAGGTTCTTGATAGTTTCCTTTGCTGCACAGAAGCTCTTCAGTTTAGCACAATCCCATGTATTGATCTTCCTTTGAGTTGCTTGTGCTTTGGGGGTCTTGTTGAGAAAGTTTTTACCTGTGCCTCTGTGTTGAAGTGTTGGGCCTATGCCCTCTTCAAGTAGCTGCAAGGTCTCTGGCCTGACTTCCAGGTCTTTGATCCACCTTGAGTTGACTCTTGTGCAGGGTGAGAAAGTGGGGTTTATTTCCATTTTCCTGCATATGGTTAACCAGTTTTGCCAACACCATTTGTTAAAGAGGCTATCTTTTTTTTCCAGTGTTTGTTTTTGGCTCCTTTGTCAAAAATCAGTTGACTGTAAGCACGTGGGTCCGTTTCTGAATCTTCTATTCTACTCCATTAGTCTGTGTGTCTGTTTTTGTGCCAATATCATGCTGTTTTTATTACAGTGGCTTTGTAGTAGAGTTTGAAGTCAGGTTTTGTGATACCTCCTGCATGGTTCTTGTTACTAAGAACTACTTTGGATATTCTGGACTTTTCGTTGTTCCAAATGAATTTAAGGACTGATTTTTCTATGTCTGTGAGGAGTGACCTTAGTAATTTCATGGGTTTTGCATTGAATCTGTAGATCACTTTTGGGAGGATGGCCATTTTGATGATATTTATTCTGCCCATCCAAGAGCATGAAAGATTTTTCCATCTTCTAATGTCTTCATCAATTTCTTTTTTCAACTTTTTGTAGTTTTCCTTATAGAGGTCTTTTACCTCTTTGGTTAGGTTTATCCCTAAGTATTTTATTTTGGGGGCTGCTATTGTGAGTGGAATTGTGTTCTGAATGTCTTTTTCAGTGGTTTTATGGTTGGCATACATGAAAGCTTCTGATTTTTTTTTTTTTTTTTGCGGTACTGGGGATTGAACTCAGGGGCATTCTACCTCCGAGCTATACTCCCAGCCCTATTTTTTATTCTTTATTTTGAAACCGGGTCTCACTAAGTTGCAGAGTGCCTCACTAGGTAGCTGAGGCTGGCCGCAAACCCGGATCCTCCGGTCTCAGCCTCCCGAATGCTGGGATTACAAGCATGCGCCACCACACCCAGCTCCTGATTTTTTAAGATTGATTTTGTATCCAGAGACTTTGCTGAATTTGTTGATCAGTTCTATAAATTTTTGGGGTGTTCTAAATATAGTATCATGTTATCTGCAAAAAGGGATAGTTTTAGTTCTTCTTTCCCTATTTTTGCCCCTTTGATTTTCTTCTCTTGCCTTATCACTCTGGCTAGAGTCTCAAGTACTATGTTGAACAGAAGGGGTGATAATGGACATCCTTGTCTTGTTCCTGTTTTTAGTGGGAACTCTTGCAGTTTTTCTCCATTTAATATGATGTTGACTGTGATCCTATTGTATATTGCCTCTATGATGTTGAGGTATGTTCCTTCTATTCCGATTCTCTCCAGTGCCTTTAGCATGAATGGGTGTTAGATCTTATCAAATGCTTTTTCAGCATCAATTGAGATGATTATGTGATTTTTGTCTTTGATTCTATTTATGTGGTAAATTACATGGATTGTTTTTCAAATGTTGAACTAGCCTTGCATCCCTGGTATGAACCTGACTTGGTCATAGTGTATAATTTTCTTGATGTGGTTTTGAATGTGCATTGCTAGTATTTAGTTTAGCAGTTTTGCATCTAAGTTCATCAATGATATAGGCCTATAGTTTTCTTTTCCTGAGCTGTCTTTATTTGGCTTTGGTATTAATGTGATGTTGGCTTCATAGAATGTGTTTGGGAGGGTCCCATTTCTTTCTATTTCATAGAATAGTTTGAGGAGTATTGGGATTAGCTCCTCTATAAATGTTTTATAAAATTCACTTGGAAAATCATCTGGTCCTGGGCTTTTGTTTGATGGTAAACTCTTTATTGCTATTTCTATTTCTTTGATTTTTATTGGTTGATTTAAGTTTTCTATATCTTCTTGATTCAATTTAAGAAGATTATATGTATCTAGAAAATTGTCGATTTCTTCTAGGTTTTCCATTTTGTTGGAGTATAGTTTTTCAAAATAGTTTCTGATGATCTTCTGTATTTCTGCACTGTCGGTGGTAATATCGCCTTTTTCATCTCTTATTTTGGTAATTTGGGTTGATTCTCTCTTTCTTTTGGTTAGGTTGGCCAATGGTTTATCAATCTTGTTTATTTTTTCAAGAAACCAGCTTTTGGTTTTGTTGATTTTCTGCATTTTTTTAATTCTCTATTTCATTAATTTCTGCTCTGATTTTCATAATTTCCTGTCTTTACTGGCTTTGGGGTTAGACTGTTGTTGTTTTTCAAGGGCTTTGAGCTGTGTCATTAGATTATTTATTTGGTGGTTTTCTGTTCTTCTTATGTGGGCACTCAGTGCTATAAATTTCCCTCTTAGTACTGCCTCCAGGGTGTCCCAGAGGTTTTGATATGTTGTATCTATGTTTTCATTGGTTTCTAGCAATTTTTTAATTTCTCCCCTTACTTCTTCTATGACCCATTCCTTGTTCAGCAGTGTGGTGTTCGGTCTCCATGTGTTTACATGGTTACTTTGGGTCTTCTTAGAGTTTATTTCTAGTTTCACTCCATTGTGGTCTGAAAAGATACAGGGAATTATGTTACATTTTTTGAATTTGCCAGTGCTCTCTTTGTGGCCCAGAATGTGGTCTATTTTGGAGAAGATTCCATGCACTGCTGAGAAAAATGTGAATTCAGCTGTAGTTGGGTGAAATATTCTGTATTTGGTTTATGGTATTATTTAGGTCCGAAGCATCTTTACTGACCTTTTTTTTAGAAGGTTGGTCTGGTGATGTGAGAGGAGTATTGAAGTCTCCTACTATTAGTGTATTGGGATCTATGTGTGACTTTATATCATGCAGGGTTTGTTTTGTGAAAGTGGTTGCACCTATGTCTGGAACACAGATGTTGATAATTGTTATTTCTTCTTGCTGGATTGTTCCTTTTACTAGTAAAAAATGACCTGCTTTGTCTCGTTTGATAAGTTTAGGCTTAAAATCTAATTTATCTGATATCATAGTTGCTACTCCTGCTTGTCTTCTAGTTCCATTGGCATGGATTACCTTACTCCAGCCCTTCACCTTCAGTTTGTGGAAATCTTTGCTTGTAAGGTGTGTTTCTTGCAGGCAGCATATAGATAGATTCTGGGTTTTAATCCATTTTGCCACCTTGTGCCTTTTTACTGGGGAGTTATGACCATTTATATTCAGTGTGATTATTGAGAGATGATTTTTAATTCCTAACATTTTGAATTTTGACTTTTGTTTGCGGTAGTGTTTGTTCTTCTTTGCTTAATTGTTTGCTTCCTGGAAATTATTGTTTCTCTGCTTCTGATGTTTGCTTGTTAGTTCTTCTTTGTAGTTAATCTCTGAGTATTTTCTCTAGTGCTGGTTTGGAAGACATAAATTCTTTCAGTTTCTGTTTGTCATGGAAGGTTTTTATATCCCTATCAATTTTGAGAGAAAGTTTTGCTGGAGAAGAGAATCTTGGCTGCAAGTTATTTTCTTTCAGAGTTTGGAATATGTTACTCCAGCCCTTCCTGGCTTTCATGACTTGGTTTGGGAGGTCTGGAGTTATTCTAATTGGTTTGCCTCTAAATGTCACTTGGCCTTTTACTTTTGTTGCCTTTAGAATTATTTCCTTAGCTTCTACATTAGTCATCTTGATTATTATGTGGCATGGTGAACCTCTTCTTTGGTCTTGTCTGAAGGGGGTTCTATATGTTTCCTGCACCTGTGTGTCAACTTCTCTTTCTATGTTTGGAAAATTCTCTGATATTACTTCTTTGAAAAGTTTGTTTATTCCATTAGTTTCAACTTCTAATCCCTCTTCTAGGCCTATTATTCTTAGGTTAGCTCTTTTAAAGTTGGCCCAGATCTCATTGATGTCTGATTCATACTGTCGAATTCTTTTTTCTAGATTATGTACAATGGATTCATTTTTGGAATGGTCATCTTCTGGGAGTGATATTCTGTTTTCCATGTGATCTAATCTACTGTTTATAGTTTGTATTGATGCCTTCACTTCTATTATTGTATCTTTCACATCCTTCACTTCCCTCAAGGCTTCTCTATAATTCCTGCTCAGGGTGTCAGATTGTTTGTTTATTTGTTCCTTTATTTCTTTCCAGCTCTCTCTGCATTTATTCTGGAAGTTTTGTATCGTTTCTATTATTAAAGATCTGAATTGTTCTTCTGGTAATCTCTGCTGTTCAGTGTCATTGAGTTCTGTTATTGTGGGGTTGTGTTGACTCATTGTTTCTTTGGTATTTCTCCTTCCCATGGTTTCCCTGTTCTTACATTTATATCTTTGCTGCTCTTGCATGCTTTCTCTGAATTTATAGGTTTCTTATTTTTATTTTCTGTCTGTGAATGGTATCTTATACTGTGTTGCAATTACTCTGGGACTTCTTCTGCCCACTCTATTGGTGTCTTTGGTGGGTTTCAGGTGTTGACTTCTAGGGTCTAGTAAAGCAAACAAAGCAACCAATCCTCTGAACAAACATAGATAAATCAAAGCAATGCAAAGTGAAAACAGAGTAAAAACAAAACAAAAACCCCAGAAAACAAAAAAACAAGAAACAAAATTAAAAAACCCTGCAAGTTTGTAAGAACAGAACTGATTTGGCATCTGCAGATCTTTTGGATAGATCTCTGCTGCTGTGGATGGCTGGCAAAATGGCAGCTGCCACTGCTGCGCAGGCACCGGCTCCTTTGTTCTCCCTGGTCTGCTTTCTGGGTTCTGATCAACTGCTTTTGTTGCTTTGTTCATTTTTCTGCTGTTTTGCTTTTCTTTCCTTCCATCAAGAAGCTGCTTTTGTAGCAGTTTTAATTCAAGCTCTGCAGTGCAGTTGATTGTTGCTCTGGCTTTGGAGGGAGAGGTGAGCTGAGGTGGCCCCGTGCGGGCTTAAGCTGGTCGTACCACGCATTCTGGTCACTGTTGAAGGTGCCGTGATATGCCACTTGGTTAGGAAGTGGAGTTCAGGAGTCACTTACTCCACTTCTGGTCTCTGGGAATGCAGAAGGTCGTTATATATTTCGTTAGTATACCCCACGCCAGGGGCTGGCTCAATGGTGGCCACTTCCGCGCAAATGGGCTTCTTTGCTCTCTCTGGTCAGCTTTCTGGATTCTGTTCAGCTGTACTTCAGTTTTTGTAGCGTTGTTCACTTTTTTGTTGCTTTTTTTTCTTCTGTCAAGAAGCTGCTTTTATGGCAGATTTGAATCAAGCTCACAGCCCCTGATGAGAGGTGTCTCACTTCGACGCCATCTTCCCGGAAGTCCTCTAACAAAAATTTTAAAACATGAAATATTGGATAAAGCAAAGAACAATTTGGTGGTATTTTATTAAATACAAATGATACTATACTGTTTAACTTTGTTATAGGCTATTCAGAAATTCAGTGGTTACAGTTGTGATCTATTTTTATTCTCTTCTTATTTAAAGATTATAATTATTATATGTCTTGGGTATATATGACTGATGTTTTCCCCTAAGAATAAAATTATGGGTATTTACTCACTAAATCAATCAATCTTATATATTGTTACTCCAATTACATTATCATCTGATCAAGTTTAGGTATAAAAATACTAGGCCAATTCATTATCATTGCTGGCTTATAATGAAACTGCAAGATTTTTTTATTCTGACACCAAATTTCAACTTTTTGTGCTAGGGTCAAAAATACTTTGGATAGTGAAAACCATAGGTAAGAAAACCATACTTGATCAGTTAGTTTGAGAATAGAACTCTCAAACTATCAAACTAAGTACAGCCAATGTCATATATGTGGATGGCATAGGAAAGAGTTAATTATACAATTTATGTTGAATCTCTTCTCTTGTACCAGATATTTAGCAGATAGAATTTAAAAAATTATTTAATTTGTTTCACTTATTGGTTCTTATTCATTTTTTTTATCCCCCAACAAGTAGTCATTTGAGTGTAAGGGAAAAAATATATGAATAAGTTGCAGAAGTGTGACAAAGGCCTGCAAAACTAAAGAGTTAGCTATAAGTTCAATGTTATTATTAGGATTTTTTTCTCTTAGGCAATATAATAGATTCCTTTTGAGTCAAAACTAAATAGTTTTTTCTAAAAATTAATCTGGTATATGTTTATGTGCATGTGTACACTCTAAGTGGTATGTTAAGTGCCTTAGGGTCATTCTAGGATTTTTCAATTGTCCTATGAGAAACTGAATATATATCATATATCAGAAATTATTGAATCTTTAGGAACACATTATTTAGGAACAGGCAAAATCTTGCCCTTACTTTCCTTTTTATGATCTTTGTTTTCCCTTTCTGCATCTTCTTTTCTACTTTGCTGTCTATAAACTCTGTCCTGTCCCCATAATGGATGGTTTATGTACATGGCTGGTTCATCAGAGTAGACATATATTAAAAGGTTAGTAAAATGTGTGCTCTTCTGTCCCATCAACCTGTATTTTTCTGAAGAGATGTTACCTGTACACAAAAGATTTTTTTATGCCTCCACTTGTGTCTTAGTAACATTAAAGATGAGCCCAATGCCCCAGTTATGATCATCATAGATAGAGGAAACAATAACAAAGTTATTGAATTGATAAAGTTAAAAATTTTTAAAAACAGAGTATCAAGATGGGACAGAATTAAAGTCCACATTAAAAATGTTGCTGAAAAAATATTGCTGCATCTAACTTCCTCCAACCCCAAGAAGAAAAATATCCATCACTCTATTATGATTCAAAATAACAATTGAAATAACTGGTATGTTTACATAGGGAAATGGCCTAGCAGAAAGCCATAGTATTTATTCACTAAAAAATTGACTAAAAGCAATTCTCTCATTTTTAGATAGAAATAGACCCACAGATATTTGGGGAATTTATTTTGGACAATGATTCAAAGTAATTTGTAGAGAAAGAATAGTCATATCAACAAATAAAGCCAGACAATTTGAAATTTATATATGGGGAAAAGGAAACTTTAATACGTATCTCATACCACATGCACAAATTAAATCATAATTAAAAATACAAATGTAAAACTATAGTCCTTCTACAAGAAAACATAGGTAAAACTTTATGATTAATGTTGGTCAAGGATTTCTTCAACATAATACAAAACCACAATCCATAAAAACGAAGTTACACCAACATTAAAAATGTCTGCTCTTCAAAAGGCACTATTGGACAAATGAAAAGAAAACCCACAGACTGGGAGCAAATATTTAAAATGTATCTACATTATAAAGGACTTGTAACCAAAATATATAAAATTAGGTAGTCACAGAAAGTGAAGGGTCATATATTTTCTCTTTCATGTGGAAGCTAGGGAGTAATCCAGATACCAGAGGGACTTCAGATAATGGAGGAGAAACTCCAGTGGAGCGAGGGATGTGGTCTAGGGGAAGATGAGATGGGGGAAGGGAGAATCAATGAAGGAATCACTTCCATTGACAGTATATACACATATGTGAGAATACCAATACCAATCTCAACATCCTGAATGGAGAAGGGGGAGTGATGAGGGAGTCGGTGGAGGAAAGACAACCAACTGTGCTGGGCATGTATGTCACTAACACTACCAACTGCATTATGATGTGAGACTATAATGCATCAATAAAAGTAAAATAAAATGGTGTTAGCAAAACTGGTTAACCGTATGCAGAAAAATGGAAATAAACTCCACTTTCTCACCCTGCACAAGAGTCAAGTCAAGATGGAGCAAAGACCTGGAAATCAGACCAGAGACCTTGCAGCTACTTGAAGAGGGTATAGGTCCAACACTTCAACACATAGACAGAAGTAAAAACTTTCTCAACAAGACCCCAAAGGCACAAGAAATTAAAAGGAAGATCAATATGTGGTACTAATTAAACTGAAGAGCTTTCTGCAGCAAGGAAACTATCAAGAACCTCAACAGAGAGCAGACAGAATGGGAGAAAAATTTTGCCAACTACTCCTCTGATAGGGAATATACAGAGAACTCAAGAAACTCGCAGCTAAGAAAACTGTAAGGGCAGACCCAGGAATCCTGTCGGAGGCCGGAGGAACAGAATGATAGAGAGGGAGAAAGTTTATTGTTCCTTAGTACAAAGGGAAACAACCAATATTTATAGGTAGGGTAGAGGGTGGTCTTGCAGGCCAGGCATGGGGCTTCATAGGGTGGGACGAAGGGGAAGAAATTGGAGCTGGCCAGGGGTGATAGGCTGGCTGGTTCCTGGGCACAGGAAGGCACCGCCAGCTGACCAGCTGATGCCCGGAAGAGAAGCCAGAATTGTGCCATGTTAGGGTGCTTTATGAGGATTCTGTTCCAACATTCCCCCCTCTTTGGTTTTATTTGGAACAGGGGTGTCGTGTCTCATCATTGGCTACTTCCTGCTGGCTGGGGTGGCAGTGCGAGGGAGTGAGGAGTAGGAGCAGGTATCCCCATATAGCGCAGAGAAAAAAGATTTTGGGGGGGTGAAAATTTATGAAGGTCCCTTGAAGCCGGAGGTAGGGTATCTGTTGAAGCCATTTTCCTGGGGATGATATCAGAATCAGCAACCAGTGGTCATCTAGTACGTCCTCTAGGAACTGTATGAAGCATCATTGTATAGGAGAGTCAGCATGTGGAGAAGCCTTTTCCAGAGATGAAGTCATCTGAGGCCAAGGATTGATAGTTCCTATGGAGAAGCTGGTTGAAAGTTTGGTTAGAAATTTTTGTAATTTGGTTTTGTAGGAATTTGGTGATGTAGGGTAAGAAGGAGCAGGCAATAAGGATGATAACAAGGACCCAATAAAAGTCCATAGCCAGGTAACAAGTGGTGATGTGAGCCGAGAAAGGGGGTTTTGAGTCATATGCCAGATTTTGTAGCTTATTAACATAGTAGCAACATTCCTCTCTAAGGAAGAGGCAAGTTCCCCCCTTTTTAGTTGTTAGCAAGTCAAGGGCTCACCTATTTTGTAGGGTTACTTGTGACAAGGATGTAACCTATTTCTGAAGGGCTGTGAGGGACTCAGCCATGGAGGTTAGAGCACCCTCCAATTTGTTTTCCAAGTCGTCTGTTGCCCAAAGCGTATGCCCAAGGGCACCTCCACTTAGTCCCAGGCTTATGACAGAAGAGGACAAGGAGAGTCCAACAAGAACAGGGAGGAAGGCAGCTCTCTTGACCCACATTGTTGGACCCATTGGAGGAGTGAGGTAGACTTGAAGCCTGGAGCTGCTGTAGAGAGTGAGCTGAGGGACCACTGTGGTGAGGATGTAAGGGGACAAGATGTCAAGCAGGAGATAGTTTGTGAGAGTTTTATTGTATTACAGAAAATGTCCTGGTTGGGTAAAACCAAACGAGGATTGGGAGAGGGTGATGTGGCACTGTTGTGAAAAGCTAGAAGGAGGAGTGGGGACTAAAGGGGAGTTGAGGGTGAGATACAGAGGCAAGAGAGCTGGGTAGAATTGACATCAGGTTTTTATAGAGGTACTTTGGGGATGGAGTGAGCCATCAAATCCTGAGAGGAGAAAAGAGAATAGGTAGTGAAATTAAGGGGAACTGCTGCCAGAAGGGGGCGTGTTGTTGAGAAAACTGACAGTGGCCTGGATCAGCTATAACCATGAAAGTAAAGAGAGGGAAGAGTTGGTTGAGGATTGGTGAAGTGAATCCAGGACTATCTTGGACTGATGAGCAATATTTGTGGAGACCTGGGAGACCTGTGATGTGATAGAGACATATTTTTTAATAGATGTGTGAGACCCCACACACAGATATTTAGTCCAGAATGTAAGGTTGCTTTTATTCTGTCTTGAGGGGAGCCTGATTTTAATCCTTGACCCACACTAAACTGCCAGGCTTATAGAGATGGACAGGAGTAGTTATACTGACTGGGGTTTTGTCTAATACCCATTTATACATTTTTAACATTTGGAAGCACAAATATAGCATTACAGTTACATAAAAGTTAACTTTTACTTTAGAAGTGAAATTTAGATAACCACAGAAAAAAGAGATAGTAGAAAATGTAGAAAAGTATTGTAATAGAACCTCACCATAGACCTTTTGAATAATTTGTAAGTATAACCATCTTTATCCATACATGCAATATTTTTAATAAACTTTTCCCTACACAAACATTTCTGACATGCTTATTAACCTTTTGAATAATATACCTTCTTTACATTTGTCTCCCATGCCTACATAATGGATATTTAGTCTAGCCATGGCAGTAAACTTTACCTTTTTCCCTTTTAGCCCAATGTACATCCCAAGTGTCCTGTATTGTGAGGTTGTAGACCTGAGATTGTGGATATACCGAAAGTACCGGCCAATCCACGCGTACGGGTTGTGGGTGCAACACGACCAATAGGGGCATCTGCCATATGTGTCGGGCCACCATCTGCAGTACGAGCTGATTTGATCAAAAAGGAAGCATAAATAAGGACGATGAGGAAGAGGAGTAACCTAGGACCCATGGACATCAGTGAGTGGGGGAGTTTTGCTTTTCAGGCACCAGGGGAAGATGTGTAATCCGAAGAGAGAGCAGTTTTTCAGGAATAGCTGTGGACGAATAAGAGGGAGGGAGTAAAAAGGGAGGTTTGAGTTGGGAAATGTGTATCCAAGGTGAGAGGGAACCATCAGTGAGGTGAAGTCGAGCGGCTGTGGGGGTGTGGAGAATGACAGTAGCCAGACCTGACCATTTGGGTTTGAGATTATGTGGGGATTTAGGTGGGCAGAAGAGAACCTGCTATCCAGTTTGTAAAGGTTGAGGTAAGGATGTAGCTGGAGAGAGAGACATATGGGTCTAAACGTGGGACCGTGTCATTGGCCAAGGATTTCCAGTGCTTGTTGAGGATTAGAGACAAGTGTACTGGGAAAAGATTTATTTTTTAAGACTGGTAGGCTGTTGCCATACAGCTGCAGAGGACTGAATTTATCCTGAGAGCAGGGCACCTTTCAGTTTTCCTTTTTATTCTGGGAGGTGCTCTCTTAATGATTGTTTTATATGTTGGGAATTGAGCCTGTATTGATTGTTTATGAGGGCAGTATTAATTGCTAATAAGAACAAGTTTTTACATTTAGGCAGAACAATAAAATCCTTTTTTCTGTTTCTAAACTGTCAGCCAAGAGCTGCAGCCAAGGTTGACCTTGGTCAGTTAAAAGTTGGCTGTTAGCTCAACACTGAATGCTAAGAACATAGACATATGGTAAGAATTATATAGATTTTTACAATAGTTTAGACTAAACTTATAAGACAAAAAAAACTATATTAACCCAATATTAATTACTAATAACACAAAATATTTATGAGCCAAGTTTTTAACATAAAGTTTTTAACATAATAAATAACTTGTAAAGGATAGAGATATGAAAAAGCTGGGAAACTTACCAAAGACATGGGAAAATAATGCATGCTTTAAACTTTAAGAGTAAAATAAAACCAAAGAACAAAGTGGATTTTTACCATATAGTTAACCAAGTAACTGTTTTAATTAGTGATGTCAGACCTATCCATGTGAAGATGAAGAAGAGAGGTAAGAAGAGATTTGTGATCGGTGGTGATTGTTTTAGTATGTTGAGTTAGGGAGAAGTCCAGGTAAGTGACTGTCGTTAAAGAGAGTTGGGCCTTGGAGCTGGAGGCGCCGTAGCCCCGTTGGGAAAATAAGTTAAGGAGAGAGGTGGTATCTGTGTGAGATGTGGAGAGGGATGGGCTGCAGAAGAGAGGTCATCTACATATTGAAGCAGGGTAGATGATGGGCAGGCATGGCTAAAGGAGCAGAGATCAGTGGCCAGAGTTTGTCTGAACAGATGTGGACTGTCTTGAAACCCCTGGGGTAGGACGGTCTACGTGAACTGAGAGGAGTGTCAGGAGATGAGATCTGTCCAGGTGAAAGCAAATATGTCTTGAGACTGGGGATTCAGAGGGACTGAAAAGAAAGTATGGCTGAGAAATGAGTCGTGGAGGCAGGGATCTGACTGAGGAGGGTGTGAGGGTTGGGAACCAGAGGGTTATGGGCCTAACGGCCTTGTTTATGGGTCTAAGATCCAGAACCAAACGGTAGGAGCCATTGGGCTTTTTTACAGCCAAAATGGGCGTATTATATGGAGAATGGGCAGAGCGAATATAGCCCTTTTTGTGAGGGTCTATAATTATTGGATGAAGTCCCTTTAGGGAGGCATTAGAGAGTGGGTATTGAGGCTGGTTAGGAAAGTGGGAGGGGTCTTTGAGGATAATTGTAACGGGTGTACACTTGACCAGTAAGGAAGAGGTGACATCCCAGACCACAGTTTACTAGGTGATTGGGGAATGGTGTTATTGGGTTGTGAGTGTTGGCCTCAGATAGGAAAGGAGGTAGGGAATGTGGTTCCCCAAAATTTCCTTAAAACCAAAAAGGTGGCCCCTGTGTTTACCAAGAAGGAGGTGACCTAGCCTTCCACACAGAGAATGACCCTGGGCTCCTGCCTATGTATTGGAATGGCTGGTGCTGGAGACCCAGGGCCTTGTTAATTAGTGGCTAGCCCCAAGAAAGCTGGGTCGGAAAGAGAGGCTGTGAGTCCCCTCCAGGACAAGGGACAGTCCAATCCCCAATGACCTATTTGTTGACATTTGGGGCACGGTTTTTAAGGAAGCTAAGGATTAGAGTATGCTTTGGCCCAGTGGCCTTTTTTTCCATTCTTGAAGTAGGCCCAGTGGCCTTCCTTTCTACACTCAAAGTAGGCCCAGTGGCCTTCCTCTTGGCCCAGTGGCCTTCCTTTCCACACTCAGAGTAGGCTCAGTGGCCTTCCTTTTGGCCCAGTGGTTTTTCTTTCTGTACTTGAAGCAGGCTGAGTAAGGGTCAGTCTTTTGTGTGGTGGGTGAGGGCCGTTTGTTAGTGGTGGTCTTAAGGGCCTGGGCCAATAGGACAAACTTTTGGCATTGTTTGCGCTCATTATGACGGTGGTATACTTTATTTTTATTTTATTTTATTTATTTATTTATTTTATTTATTTTGCGGTACTGGGGATTGAACTCAGGGGCATTCTACCTCTGAGCTATACCCCCAGCCCTATTTTTTAATTCTTTATTTTGAAACCGAGTCTCACTAAGTTGCAGAGTGCCTCACTAGGTAGCCGAGGCTGGCCTCGAACTCGGATCCTCCAGTCTCAGCCTCCCAAATGCTGAGATTACAAGCATGCGACACCACACCCGGCTCGTGGTATACTTTAAAGGAGGTTGTGAGGACGTCTGCTGGGAATATAAGGGGGTCTCTCTCTAACTTTAGGAGCTTGACTCTGATATTAGGATAAGATTGGGAGAAAAAGTAAGTTATAAGTAACTGTTGGCCATTGGGTGATTTGGGATCTAGGTTAGTATATTGGAGGAGAGCCTTTGTTAAGCATTTTAAAAAGGAAGACAGATTTTTATATTTATTCTGGATAACCTCTTGTAATTTTTAAAAATTAATAGGCTCTTGAGTGGTCCTAAGGAGTCCCGCAACTAGACAGGTGATAAACTGGTTTCGCCTGACAAGGTGATTAGGGTTATTGTAGTCCTAATCAGGGTCCTGGTCAGGGACAGCCTCAGCCCCAGGGGGGCTATTTAGCATCTGCTTGTCCATTCTGATCTGCATGTAATCTGGCCTGTTCCCAAACCCTACACCTCTCCTCTGGGAGGAGTGTAGTGAGGCTGTAAGCTTGGGTGAGATAAACAAATTCCTTAACATAGGAGACCAGATTAGCCATGTAAGAGCCCAGAGGTTTGTTTATCTGAGAAAGGTAATTTATAGAAAACGGAACATGAACCTGCACAATACCCTCATTTCCCATTACCTCCCAGAGAGGAGCAAATACCAGTGGAGACTCGGAGGGAGCTGAAGGGAGATGGGACACTCAGGCGAAGGAGGGCCGATGGCATTCCTGAAGAGCCTGCTGGAGCTGATTGTTTTATGGCTGGTGTGGGGGGGAGGGGTAGGGGGCACTTAAGGCCCAGAGGCCGCTGTGACCTTGTGTTAAAGGCTGGCCTTAGGCCAGAGCCAGAGGCAGCAGTGGCTTCAACAGTGGCTGCAGCTCTCCAAGGCCGTTCAGGGGGAGTTGGAGGATTTGAGAGATTTGGGAGGTTTGTAAGCCAGGAGGACTTGAGATGGAAAGCAAGCAGTTATGAGGTTTGGCCAAGAGCATAGGAGAGAAAAGGATTTTACGTACCTCCTTCTGCCTCTTTGAGCGCTCACAGAAAGTAAACAAATCCTGGAGAATTGGGGGATTTAGGGAGCTTTTAAATTTTTAGGTTTTAAAAGGCACCTGAGAGGGCTGCCAGCAGGGAAAGGGGTGGAGGGGAATGGGACTGGGACGCGTGGGCCCAAGAATGGAGGAGCCCAGAGAGAGAGAGAGAGAGAGAGAGAGAGAGAGAGAGAGAGAGAGAGAGAGAGAGAAAGAGAGAAGAAAGAGAGAAAACTCAGACCGGAACAGGGCCGTACATGGGATCCACTGGGCATCCCCAGGGGGACTGCATGCATGACAGCACCCCCAATGGGGTGCACCCCCAGTGGGGTACAGGGGGAAAGAAAGGGGCAAGGTTGTCACCTCAGCCCCTTAGCCCAGGCCAAAAGGCCGGAGGTCTCGAGTCACCCGGCGCCAGGTTTTGGTAGCCTGCCAGCCAGTGCCAGCAGGAGCTGTCCGCAGCTCAGTGCCAGCAGCAGCGAAAAGGGAAGAGAGGTGGGGTAAGGGGGGTGGGAAAGGGAAGGTGCCAGGAAACACTTACCAAATGGTCAGTGGTGGGTGCTGGGGCAGAACGCTCGGAGGGGCAGATGAAGATGGGGTTTCTGGGCCACCAGAGGAAGGGAGGGCTCTCTGGTGGTTGAGAGAGACCCTTTCCTTCCCGGGTTTCAGCACCATGATGTAAGGGCAGATCCAAGAATCCCGTCAAAGCCTGGAGGAACAGAATGATAGAGAGGGAGAAAGTTTATTATTCCTTACTACAAAGGAAACAACCAATATTTATAGGTAGTATAGGGGGCGATCTTACAGGACCAGGTACAGGACTTCATAGGCTGGGACGAAGGGGAAGAAATTGGAGCTGGCCAGGGGTGATAGGCTGGCTGGTTCCTGGGCATGGGAAGGCACCGCCAGCTGACCAGCTGATGCCCAGAAGAGAAGCCAGAATTGTGCCATGTTGGGGTGCTTTCTGAGGATTCTGTTCCAACAAAAACAAATAACCCAATCAAAAAAATGGGCAAGTGAACTAAAAGGACACTTCACAAGAGAAGAAATACAAATGGCCAATAAATGTATGAGGAAATGCTCAACATCATTAGCAATCAGAGAGATGAAAATCAAAACTACCCTGAGATTTCACCTAACCCCAATTAGAATGACAATCATTAAAAACACAAACAACAAAAGATGCTGGTGAAGGTGTAGAGAAGTGTGAACTTTAATACATTGTTGGTGGGATTGCAGATTAGTGCAACTACTTTGAAAAACAGTATGGAGGATCCTCAGACAAATGGCAATGAACCTACCATATGATCCAGCAATACTACTTCTGGATATCTACCCAAAAGAATGGAAACCAAGTCACCAGACTAATGCATGGATATCTATGTTTATAGGCGCACAATTCACAGTTGCCAAACTATGGAACCAGCCAAGATGTCCCTCAACAGATGAATGGATAATGGATTACAAAACTATGGGATATGTAAACGATGGAATTTTATTCAACCATAAAAAACAAAATTATGTCATTTACAGGGAAATGGATGGAACTGGAAAACATTATGCTAAGTGAGATTAGTCAGTCACAAAAAGTAAAAAATTATATGCTCTCCTTAATATGCGAAAGCTAGTGAGAAAACAGGTCATAGGAGGGACTCTAGACAAAGAAGAGAAACCTTAGATGAGCAAAGAAGGTGACCTAACTGAAGGTGATGGGAGACAGGGAGAGGGAAACACCCTAATGCACATGATGTACATTTACAAACATATCAAAGCCAATCACTAAGCCAAACATGAGAAGGAGAGAGGAGGAGGGAATGGATTGGGAATTGAGGAAGGGCTAAATGAGTGATGTGTGCATGTATGCCTCTACCAGTTTGTACCTCATTAAGATATATGATTACAGCCGGGCGTGGTGGCGCACGCTTGTAATCCCAGCATTCGGGAGGCTGAGACCGGAGGATCCGGGTTCGCGGCCAGCCTCAGCTACCTAGTGAGGCACTCTGCAACTTAGTGAGACTCGGTTTCAAAATAAAGAATAAAAAAAATAGGGCTGGGGGTGTAGCTTGGAGGTAGAATGCCCCTGAGTTCAATCCCCAGTACTGCAAAAAAAAAAAAAAAAAAAAGATATATGATTACAATGCACCAATAAAATAAATAACTAAACAGAGGTTAAATAAATAAATAACTCTAAAGATACAACAAGGACTAACTGCTCTGGGATTACTGGAACTGGCTCCAGAGACCCTCGACCCTCAGCAAAGAAGCCACAACTTCTGCAGGTTTGGCTGCAGCTCATCAGAATTGTAAGTGGTTGGCACTTTGTTCCACACTTTACAGAGATCTGAATGCCTAGATGCCCAGCTAGAACCTGCAGCAATGGCAGCTGAACCTGCCTTATCCTCCAGAGATCCAGAGTGGCACTCAACAACACCAGAGAAAAGATGGACTTAGAGGGAAACAGCAAGATTCAAGTGTGCTGAGAATTGGAACTCAATCACCAGAATGTCTGCTTTTCTATAAGGGGAGAAAAGCAGTGAAAAACTCAGAAAAAATGAAAATTGAAAAGCAGTGGAGCCAGAACTAGAGAAAGAGCAGAGGACTGTAAAAGCTCTCCACACATCCCTCCTGGAAAACAGAGACCAGCAGGGGCAATGCCATCTTAACCAAGCAGCAGCAGAGCTGGTGGCTGCTGGCACTGCAGCTAGTAGAGACCTCCAGGAAGAAACTGTGGAACTGTGGATTGTTGTAAGGCCAGCGACTACAAGCCATCAGTGAAAGTGCTTGGCACTTCACTCTACCTTCAACAGGGACCTGGCTGGATTCGGACAATGCACCTGTGGCTAAACCCATCTCTTCCAGCAGTGGTTCGGAGCAGAGAACAATACCCATCAAGGCTGTAAGTTAACCAGCCATTCCAGCAGGAAACAGCCATGTCTGGACACAGAAACTTGGGTGGCAAGGAAATAGACTTGTGGAGGCCTGAGCCATTGCAAATCACCCCTATAGAGGTGGGGTGGGGACTACTATCAGACACAGCAGAAACATGAATTAGTAGATAGCCCCTAGAGGTAGGAGGGAGGGAACTGCAGTCAGCAGTTTGAGGAGCCCTTGTAGGGTCCCTAGGGAGTACTGTGGGATATCAACCCATAGTGCTTGAGGGAAATAGCTCAGCCTACAAAGTTGCAGGCTCCAAAACCGGTGAACTTGTGTCTGGCCATGTCTGGGTGTTACAAGCACCAGCATGGGAGACCAGCAAGGGCCCCCGGGAGTGCAGCCACACAGGACAGGGGTGGTGTCTCTGGGGCTAAGGAACAGAGCCATCAAAGCTCCCAGCCTAGAATTGTGGAATCTCTCCCTGCCAGACTTTGGGCCTTGTGGGGAGAACAGTAGTAGCACCATCTTGACCAAACTGCACCAAGAGGCCAGAGACCTGCAGAGTATTGTGTGATCCCAGCCACAAGATGGGAATTCAATACTCTCTCCATCAGCAGAGTTTGTATCTGTCATGCATGTATGCTACTGACTGAAAGCACCTCACATAACCATAACAAGCAGATCTGGAGTTGTGTCAGGGGCCATCAAAGCTCAACAAGTGGGGCCATGAGTTCAGAACATAGCAATCACTGGCTATGCTGAGCCTAAGCCCACAGGTCACTGAGGCCAGAGGCAGTCAGGAGAGTAGCAGTGGTCTCTGGGGTACATTAAGTCCCAAACAGCAGGCTATAGACTCTGAACAAAATATCATAGCCTCAGTCTCTGCGGAGTTTGGGTCAGGAGAGCACAGTGGCCTGCAGGCAACCAGAGATTCCTGCTTGCTTGCACTAAGAACTATATCTAGTTTAAGAGGCTCTAAGGAACAAACGCAAAAGTTTGATTCTGAGTCAGATTGGTAGAGGTGAAGATATACCCCCAGCAGAGACCTTATTATAAAGGGATAACAAATAAACACAGAACTCACACACAAAGACAAAGAAGATGCCAAGATAACAGAAACACAAACCTGAGAACTCTGAAAATATGAGAACGAGGAACAGTGAGGAAATAATAAACTCCCACAACTCAACAACAAGGGAGGTCAACAATATTGATCCACAAGAAATGCAAGAAGAATTCTGAATTTTTATCTTCAATATGATGAAAGGCCTCAAAGAAAGTATACAGGAAATGAAGGAAATTAAGGCTTTAAGATAGAACCAGAAAGAAGCTTTGAATGAAATGAAGGATTCAATAAATAAATTGAAGACAGCAATAGAAACCAATTCTGGCAGGCTAGACCACATGGAGAACAGGGTATCATTCTGGGAAGATAGTTCATTCAAAACCGAAAGCACAGTCAACAGTATAAAGAAGACATTACAACAACACAACCTAAACATCCAATAAATATAGAACAATATGAAATGTCCTAGCTTACAGGCAAAAGCCATTGAAGAAGGTCTAGAAGCACAGGGTACCAGAAATTTCTTCAGAGAAATAATTTTAGAGAATTTTCCAAACATAGCAAAAGACTTGGACATGCACATGCAAGAGACATATAGAACACCACTAAGACAAGATCAAAGAAGGACCTACCCACACCACAGAATAATGAAAATGACTAATGTAGAGACCAAGGAAAGAGTCTTAAAAGCAATGAGAATAAGAGAACAGGTGACATTCAGAGGCAAAACAATAAAAATCACTCCAGACTTCACAACCCAAGACATGAATGCCAGGAGGGACTGGGATGAAGTACTCCAGATCCTGGAAGAAAACAAATTCCAACCAAACTGCTATATCCAGCAAAGATATAATTCAAAGTTGATGGAGAAATGAAAACATTCCAAGATAAACAGAATCTTAAAAAATTCATGACTACAAAGCCAACAATAGAGAAAATACTTAAAGAAATAAATCATAAAAAAGAAAAAAGAAGCAAATTCCAGAACCAGAGAAGAGATGAAATCCACCAGGTGGGTCACTAAGCAAAGGACAAATAGCACTATATCAAACAAAATATAGAAAACAAAATGACAGGAAACAAAAATCATATTTCAACAATAACACTGAATGTCAAAGGTCTTAATTCCCCAATTAAAGGATATAGACTGGCAATGTGGATTAAAAAGCATAATCCAACTATATGCTACTTGCAAGAAACTCACCTTACAACCAAAGATATCCATATACTAAAGGTGAAAGGATGGAAAAAGATATACCATGCAAATGGAGACCAAAAACAGGCAAGGGTAGCAATGCTCATATCCAATAAAACAGACTTTAAGCTAAAACATATCAGAAGAGACAAAGCAGGGCACTTCTTATTAATAAAAGGAACAATAAAAAAAAGGAAAAATCCAGCAAGAAGGTATAATGATAATAAACACTTATGCCCCAAATGTGGGTGCACCCACATTTGTAAAACAAACTCTTCGGGACATCAGGTCTCAAATAGACCCAAATACAACATTGGGAGACTTCAACATACCACTCACACCACTATATCAATCTTCTAGACAAAAGGTGAGTAAAGACTCTTCAGACCTAAAGAACACCATAAACCAAATGAACCTAATAGACATGTACATAATATTTCAAACAGCAACAGTTGAATACACAGTCTTCTTAGGTGCCCATGGAACATTCTCCAAAAAAGACCACATCCTGGGCCACAAAGAAAGCACCAGCAAAGTCAAAAGATATAATTCCCTGCATCTTTTTTTTTTTTTTTTTTTGTGGTACTGAGATGGAATCCAGGGACATTCTACCTCTGAGCTACACCCCCAGCCCTATTTTGTATTCTTTATTTTGAAATAGGGTCCCACTAAGTTGCAGAGAGCCTCACTAACTGAAGCTAGCCATGAACCTGGATCCTCCGGTCTCAGCCTCCCAAGTACTGGGATTACAAGTGTATGCCACCATGCCTGGCTCCCTGCATCTTTTCAAATCGCAATGAATTGAAAGAAGAAATCAACAACAGGAAGACCAAAAGAAATTACATAAATACATGAAGACTGAATGATACATTCTTGAATGAGGAATGGATCAGAAAAGAAGTAAGGAGAGAAATAAAAAAAAAATCCTGAAATTAAACAAAAATAGAGATATGACATACCAAAATCTATGGGACACATTGAAGATGGTGTTAAGAGGAAAATTTATAGTGCTGGGTGTCCACATAAGAAAAACAGAAAGTCACCAAATAAACAACCTAATGACACACATCAAGGACCTAAAGAAACAGGAACAGTCCAATCCCAAAGCCATCAGAAGGTAGGAAATAATTAACATCAGAGCACAAATACATGAAATAGAGAATAAAAAATACAAAGGATCAACAAATCAAAAAGCTGGTTCTTTGAAAAGATTAATAAGATAGAGAAACCCCTAGCCAACCTAACCAAAAGAAAGAGAGAATCAAACCAAATTATTAAAATCAGAAATGAAAAAGGAGACATCACCACAGACAATGGAGAAATTCAGAGAATCATCAGAAACTTTTTGAAAATTTATATTCCAATTAGCTAGAAAACATTAAAGAAATTGACATATTTCTAAATACATACAACCTACCTAAATTTAACCAAGAGGATATAGAAAACTTAAACCTATTAATAGCAAGCAAAGAAATAGAAACAGCAATAAAAATTCTGCCATTAAAGAAAAGCCTACATGCACATGGGTTTCCAGCTGAATTCTACAAAACCTTTACAGAAGAACTAATGCCAATACTTCACAAGTTATTCCATGAAATCAGAAGAGATAGGATTCTTCCAAACTCCTTCTATGAGGCCAGTATCACATTAATACCAAAACCAAGTAAAGATACCTCAAGAAAATAAAATTACAGAGCAATATCATTGATGAACATAGCTGCAAAAATTCTAAACAAAATAATAGCCAAGAGCACTCAAAAACACATCACAAAGATTGTACATCATGACCAAGTTAATTTCATCCCAGAAAAGCACGACTGGTTCAACATACACAAATAAATGCATGTTATTCACCACATAAATAGAACTAAAAACAAAAATCACATCAATAGATGCTAAAAAAAGCATTTGACAAAATCCACCACCCATTTATGTTAAAAACATTGCAGAAAATTGAAATAGAAGGAATGTATCTCAACATCATTAAGGCAATATACAGTAAACCCAAAGCCAAAATAATATTAAATGGGGAAAAACTGCAAGAATTCCCTTTAAAATCAGGAACAAGACAAGGATGTACATTTTCACCACTCCTTTTCAATATAGTCCTTGAGATTCTTGCCAGAGCAATAAGAAAAGGGAAGGATATCAAAGGAGTTCAAATAGAAAAAGAATTAAAATTATCTTTATTGCAGATGAAATGATCCTATATCTAGAAGACAAAAAAAAAAAAAAAAAACCTCAACCAAAAGGCTGACAAATTCAGCAAAGTAGCAGGATACAAAATCAACCTAAAAAAAAAGAAAACAGTGGCTTTTCTATATGTGAACCATGAATCCACAGAGAAAGAAATACAGAAAACAATTCCATTCACAGTAACCTCAAAACTAATAAAATACCTAGGAATAAACCTAACCAACAAAGTAAAAGACTTCTACAATGAAAACTATAAAACACTAAGGAAAGACATTGAAGATCTTGGAAGATAGAAAGATCCCCCTTGCTCTTGAAGAGGCAGAATAAATATCATCAAAATGGCCATTCTACCAAAAGTGATCTACAGAATCAATTCAATCTCTATCAAAATATCAATGTCATTCTTCATAGACCTAATAAAATCAATCATAAATTTCTTATGGAGAAACAAAAGACTCAGAATAGCCAAAGCAATTCTCAACAGTAAGAACTATGCAAGAAGTATCACAATTCCTGAGTTCAAATTATACTACAGAGCTGTAGTAATTAAACAGCATGGTATTGGCACAAAAACAGGCACATAGACCAATGGAACAGAATAGAAGATAACAGAAATAAATCCACACACTTATAGTCAGTTGATCTTCGACAAAGGGGCTAAACATGTATACTGGAGAAAAGACAACCTTTTCAAAAAATGGTGTTGGGAAAGCTGGTTATCCATTAATAGAAAAATGTAACTAAATCCATACCTCTCATCCTGCCCAGGAGTCAATTTGAGATGGATCAAAGACCTGGAAGTTAAACCAGAGACAGTGAAGCTACTAGAGGAGGGCATAGGTTCAACACTCCTATATATAGGCACAGGTAGAAACTTCCTCAGCAAGACCTCCAAAGCTCAGGAAATTAATACAAAAATTAATAAGTGGGATAGCATTAAACTAAGAAGTTTCTGCACATCAAAGGAAACCATTAAGAATCTAAAGAGAAAGCCTATGGGATGGGAGAAGATCTTTACCAGCTATCCCTCTGACAGAGGATTAATATCTACAATATACAAAGAACTTAAAAGACTTTACACAAGAAAAACAAATAACTCAACCAAGAAATGGGCAACTGAATTGAATATACGCTTCACAAAAGAAGAGATACAAATGGCCAATAGGTGCATGAAAAAAATGTTCAACATCATTAGCAATTAGGGAGATGCAAATCAAAACTATGCTGAAATTCCATCTAACCACAATCAGCATGACAATCATCACGAAGTCAAATAACAATAAATGTTGGTGAGGATGTGGGGAAACAGGAACTCTTCTACACTGATGATGGGATTGCAAATTAGTTCAGCCACTATGGAGATCAATGTGGTGGCTTTTTAGAAAATTAGAAATGGATCCACCATATGATCTGGCTCTACCACTCCTGAGTATCTTTCCAAAGAGGTTAAAATCAGAGAGCTACAATAATATATGCATACCCATGTTCATAGAAGCACAATTCATAATAGCCACATTAACGGAACCAACCCAGGTGTCCATCAACAGATGAATGGATTACAAAATTATGGGAAATACACACAATGGAATTCTACTCAACAATAAATAAGAATAAAATAATGTTATTTGCAAGAAAATGGAGGTACCTGCAGAACATCATGTTAAGTGAGATTGGCCAGTCACAGAAAGTGAAAGGGCATATGTTTTCTCTAATATGCACAAGCTACGGAGTAACTGGGATGCCAGAGGGACTCCAGATAATGGAGGAGAAACCAGTGGAGCCAGGGAAGTGGTCTAAGGGAAGGGGAGAGGGAAGACTGAGGTTCATTAATGGAAATACTACCATCAACTATGTGTGCATATGTGAAAATACCAATGTCAATCTCAGTACTCTGTATTGGGAATCAGGGAGATGGTGGGGGGGACCAAGTGCTATGTGCCTGTATGTCATTTGTCAACATGATTTACATTATGATGTGAGACTATAATGCACCAGTAAAATCGCATTTGAAAAAATAAAGATGCAACAATGAGGAAACAAACAATAATAAAGATACATAGATGGTAAATAAGAACTTAAGAACATGCTCAACATGATTAGTTATTAGGTAAATGCAACTCAAAGCAAATGAATTACCCCTACACTTCTATGAGAATGGCTAAAATTTAAAAATATTGATTGGACTAAGGGTTGGCAAGTATATGGATATACTAGAATTCTGATACACTACTGATGGTGTTTTAAATTGGTACAACCACTTTCAAAAATGGTCAGCTCTTTGGAAAACTCACCAACCATGATATGATCCAGCCATTCCACTCCTATTTATACAAGAGAGAAAAAAGTATGTGACTGTGTAAACACGTGTAACAAATGTTCTCAGCAGCATTATATATGATAGTTCAAACTAAAAAAAAAAAAAACCCTCAAATACTCAACAGATGAATGGAAGAAGAAACTAATATATCGTACGTGGGTTCAGAAATAGAAGGAATAAATATTGATACACACAACAACACCATTGTATCTCAAAAATAATTATGTTGAATGAAATAAAACAGACATAAAAAGTACCTATGCATTGTGCTCATATAATATACATATATTACAAATCTGTAATGATAGAAAGCATATCAGTGATAAAGTAACAAGGGAAAGTCGGGTGTGGTGGCATACATTTGTAATCCCAGCATTCGGGAGGCTGAGACCGGAGGATCTGGGTTCGAGGCCAGCCTCAGCTACCTAGTGAGGCCCTCCGCAACTTTATTCAAAATAAAGAATAAAAAATAGGGCTGGGGTGTAGCTCGAAGGTAGAACACTCCTGAGTTCAATCCCCAGTACTACAAAAAAAAAAAAAAAAAAAGTAACAATGGGAAGGTATGTAGAAAAACAGGAAAGAGGGATTATAAAAGAGCATAAGAAAACTACTGTGGATGATAGCTATGTTCATTATTTTGATGCGTTTATGGTTTCGTTGGGTGTGTGTCAAATATATGTCAATATGTGTCAAATTGTATGCCTCAGATATGTACATATATTGTATTTAAATTATATTTGAAAAAGGTTAAATGTATGCATTTTTATCTCACCAAATATTATTCTTTAACATCAGACATTTCCCTTCTGGGAGGTAAACATTGATAAACTAGTTGAAAACAATAGTGATAATAAATAAGTTTATTGCTATAGAATAATTTTTTATCTCAGAAGAATGTATTATTTTCTATTAGTAAACAGAAACATCAACTAGAGAGCAATATGGTGCAACAAAATGATTTTGTCAAAATTATGAATGATGTTTTGGCTGATTGCCAGCTCTGCAGTACACAATGTTAAACGGAATAAATTAAAATATTATTTTAAATGCTGCTAAGCTTAAATTTGCATTCCCATTCTTAGCAAGTTTCTGAGTACATTGCAGATCTTTGGAAACCTGGGAAGATTTATGAATACACTTGGGAAACATGATTATAATTTGAAACAAATGGCTCTGGGTCATGACCAATTGACATAGATTCAATGATTGGACACAGAGACCTATTACAATGATATTATTGAGAATTCAATCTATAGAAATTAATTTTTTTTTTTTTTTGCAGTACTGGGGATTGAACTCAGGGGCATTCTACCTCCGAGCTACACTCCCAGCCCTATTTTTTATTCTTTATTTTGAAACCGAGTCTCATTAAGTTGCGGAGTGCCTCACTAGGTAGCTGAGGCTGGCCGCGAACCCAGATCCTCTGGTCTCAGCCTCCCAAATGCTGGAATTACAAGCATATGCCACCACGCCCAGCTAGAAACTAATTTTTTTTAACAAGAAGAGTTTTAAGTCCCAATGGAGGGAAGCTACATGGTTATATTTACGTTTGCTTAATGAGGAAACTGTGCATGGGCCAAGTTTAACTGTAGTTTTTGCTGTTGTTGTAGTTGTTCTTATTGTTGTTGTTTTAATTAGAAATCAAACCCAGGGACCCTGATGTGGTGGTGCACGCTTGTAATCCCAATACATGGGAGTCCGAGACAGGAGGACTGCAGGTTCCTGGCCAGCCTCAGCTACTTAGTAAGGCCCTTCTATCTTAATGAGACCTTGTTTCAAAATGAAGAATAAAAATAGGACTAGGGGTGTAACTCAGAGGTAGAATGCCCCTGGGTTCAATCTCCAGTACTACAAAAAGAAAGAGAGAGAGGGAAGGAGGAAGGAAGGAAGAAGGGAGGGAGAAAGGAAGGAAGAAGGGGAGGAAGGGGAAGGGAGGAAGGGAGGGAGGGAGGAAGGAAGGAAGGAAGGAAGGAAGGAAGGAAGGAAGGAAGGAAGGAAGGAAGGAAGGAAGGAAGGAAGGGAGGGAGGAAGGAAGGAAGGTATTGAACCCAAGGACACTTTACCACTGAGCTGCATCCCCAGACCATTTTATTTTATTTTATTTTATTTTATATTTTATTTTATTTTATTTTATTTTATTTTATTTTTTGAGACAGATTCTTGCTAAATTGCGTAGGCTAGCCTAAAACTTGCAATCTATCTATCTCAATCTCCACAGTACCTTAGATTACAAGCATGTGCCCCCATGCCCAGCAGCTATAGTCAACTTTAAGGACATCATGTTCTCATCTATCTCTCTCCTTGAGCATTTAAAGTTCTTTATTATGATAAGTGAAAGAAAAGAAGAAAAACAAATTGCTAATAGCATGACATTTACAGATATCCCACAATGATTTGTCAAGGCAACTCAGTGCACAACCCTTTACCATGCCAGTTCCAATCCTCTGTTGAGTTGGCAATTGTTGTATAGCCTAGAATGAGAATTCAGTGAAGATACTAAACTCTTTTCACTGAACTTTAAAATCATCTACTTTTAAACTAAAACTAGGCAATAAAAATTAAGTGTACCTAGTATTTATCAGATACATAGAACATGCCAGGCACCCAGATATGTACTTTATGTTTTGTTTTGTTTTTATTGTTGTTGTTGTTGGTGGTGGTGGTGGTAGTGGTGGTGGTGGTGGTGGTGGTGGTGGTGGTGTGTGTGTGTGTGTGTGTGTGTGTGTGTTACTGGGGATTGAACCCAAGGGTGTTCTACCTATGAGCTACCCAGTCCTAGTTTATTTTTTATTTTGAAACAATCTCACTAAGTTGCTGAGGCTGGTCTTTAATCTACTATTCTGTCTCAGCCTCCCAAATACTGGGATTTCAGGCATGCACCACCATGCCTGGCACTTTTTGTCATTTAAATTTAGTCCTCATAAGATGAACAAAGTCTACATTGTCCATTTGTCTTCATTTTATAGAGAAGAAACTGGGCACAGAGAAGTAATTTGCTCAGGTTCACACTGCTATAGAATCATAGAGTTATGAATTAAACCCAGATCTCTGACTTTCAGTCACCTGCTTTTTCCACATGATTTTTCCATTTACTCTATGTTAGTTACTACCATTTAATAGTTTGGGTCAATTGAGGAAAAATATACTAGTGTGTATAGGAAGCTAAAATCATATATATATATATATATATATATATATATATATAAACCCTGAGTTGAAGTAGATGTAAACTTCCAGAAAGAAATAACAAGAGGCATGGATGATGTAACAATCTTGGGTTTTCTTTCCTTTTTTTTTTTTTTTGGACACTGACTTAATAAGAGAACAAAAGGACAGAAAAATATCCTTAAGCTTTTTTTCTGAACTATTACATAAAATGATACCTGTTAAGTGTATTAAAACATGGCAAAATATAGCATCAATACTATTTTTATTAATAAGAAAGAAATGGACTTTAGAAAGATGTGCATATTCCACTCCTGATACATATTAAAGGGCAATGAAAACATATGACCATATGAAAAATTGTACACCAAAAAATGGAAACAACCAAAACATATTTCAATTTATGAATGGATAAATAAAATGTATATCCATACAATGGAATATTATGTATCAATAAAAAAGAATAAAGTACTGATATATGCCACAAAATGAATAAATCTTAACTACCTTATGCTAAGTGAAGGAAGCCTGTCACAAAAGGTCATGTATGATTTATTTATATGGAATTTTCAGAAGGGGCAAATCTAGAGAGATGAAAATGGTGACTACCTAGAGACTGGTGACATGGAGGTGGTAAAGAATGAGCAGTTATTGCTAATGAGTATAGAGTTGTTTTTCTAGGGGAACAAAAATCACCTAAAAATAGATTGTGGGGTGATGGTTGGACAATTATATGGATATAGTAAAAGGCATTTTATTGTACATTTTATTTATTCTGCAGTACTGGGGATCAATACTGTATACTTTAAATGAGTGAATTGTAAATTATATGACTTATACCTCAATAAATAAGTTTTTAAAGATAATCATATAAAGAAGGTATATATATCAACCTAGGTCAACATAACCTGAAAAACAAAGAAATTCCTTTTTTTCATATTTTTTAATTGTAATAATTCGTGCTTTGTATATATACATTTTTGTTAGGTACAAATTGATAAAGACAAATGTGCACACATTTCTCATCTAACCCTTTCCCCAATTCCCACCCCGCTCCCTCGCCCTCCCTCCCTCTCAAGTTCAGTTCAGTGAGTGATCTTGATATAATTGTGTAAGTACGTCATGTGCCTTAGGATGCTCCCCCCTCCCCACCCCCATCCATCCCCTTCGGTTAAATCAGCTTCTTTGTTTATCGAGGGTCTCTACTTTTTCATATGGGGGCCCTCTTATGCCCCATCTTCTCCCTAACATCCGCATATTAGAGAGAACATATGCTTCTTTACTCTTTGTGACTGGCTAATCTCACTTAACATAATGTTTTCCAGTTCCATCCATTTCCCTGCAAAGAACATGATTTTGCTCTTCTTTATGGCTGAGTAAAATTCCATTGTGTGCATATCCCATAGTTTTATAATCCATTCATCTGTGGATGGACACCTTGGCTGCTTCCATAGTTTGGCTATTGTGAATTGAGCCGCTATAAACATAGATACACATGCATCGGTCTGATAGTTTGATTTCCATTCTTTTGGGTATATACCCAGTAGTGGTATTGCTGGGTTATATGGTAGGTTCACTCCCATTCGTCTGAGGATCCTCCATACTGTTTTCCACAGTGTTTGCACAAGTTTGCAATCCCACCAACAATGTATTAGGGTTCCCACTCTCCCTGATTGCCAATGATGTGGAACATTTCCTCATACATTTATTGGCCATTTGTATTTCTTCTTTTGTGAAGTGTCTATTTAGATCCTTTTCCCATTTTTTGATAGGGTTATTTGTTTTCTTAGCTGTGCTTTTCTTGAGTTCTTTGTATATCCTAGATATTAGTCCTCTATCTGAAGTGTAACTGGGAAAAATTTTCTCCCACTCTGTAGGCTCTCTGTTGAGATTCTTGATAGTTTCTTTTGCTGCGCAGAAGCTCTTCAGTTTAATGCAATCCCATGTATTGGTCTTCCTTTGAGCTGCTTGTGCTTTTGGGGTCTTGTTGAGAAAGTTTTTACCTGTGCCTATGTGTTGAAGTGTTGGGCCTATGCCCTCTTCAAGTAGCTGCAATGTCTCTGGTCTGACTTGCAGGTCCTTGATCCACCTTGAGTTGACTCTTGTGCAGGGTGAGAAAGTGGGGTGTATTTCCATTTTCCTGCATATGGTTAACCAGTTTTGCCAACACCATTTGTTAAAGAGGCTATCTTTTTTCCAGTGTATGTTTTTGGCTCCTTTGTCAAAAATCAGTTGACTGTAAGTCTGTGGGTCTGTTTCTGAGTCTTCTATTCTGCTCCATTGGTCTATGTGTCTGTTTTTGTGCCAATACCATGCTGTTTTTATT
>PVLC010005997.1:0-15110 GCA_004027655.1 Graphiurus murinus
TGCTGAGGCTGGCCGCTAACCTGTAATCCTTCCATCTCAGCCTCCCAAGCATGGGATTAAAAGCAAGAGTCACAGCCGGGCGTGGTGGCGCACGCTTGTAATCCTAGCATTCGGGAGGCTGAGACCAGAGGACCCAGGTTCGCGGCCAGCCTCAGCTATCTAGTGAGGCACTCTGCAACTTAGTGAGACCCGGTTTCAAAATAAAGTAAAAAGTAGGGCTGGGGGTATAGTTCGGAGGTAGAATGCCCCTGAGTTCAATCCCCAGTACCGCAAAAAAAAAAAAAAAAAAAAAAAAAGCAAGAGTCACCACACCTGGCTCAAAGTTTTCTTTAAATATCCTCATCTCCTAGCTGGGCGTGGTGGCCCACACTTGTAATCTCAGTGCTTGGGAGGCTGAGACAGAAGGATCGCAGGTTCACGCACTCCTCAGTAACTCTGGGAGGCCCTCTGCAACTTAGTGAGACCCTGTTTCAAAATAAAGAATAAAATAGGGCTGGGGGGTGTGGCTCAGAGGTAGAATGCCCCTGAGTTCAGTCTCCAGTTTTACAAAAATAAATAAATAAATATGCTTATCTGGAAGTGGCCCCTCCTTATGAACCTTCAGAGCCTTGGCCCACTGTTCTCCTTCTGCCCTTACACATTACCTGGTATGATTGTTATTTACATTATTTACATTTACTTATCTGTATCCCCTCCTGGTATACAAGCTCCTTAATCATACTCCTGAGTATGATTGATATCTGGGTCCCTTACAGAATCTAGCAAAGTCTTATAACCACTCCTTGGTAAAGGGCAAAAGAGTCACCAGGTATGGCTCTCTGAGAAGATAGGCAGCTTAGCAAGCTCAACCCTGAAAGAAACCTTTTGGGATTGCCTGAACAAACAATAGAAGTGGTTATACAAGCTATTTTAAGATACTCAGAATAAATGAGGCTCTCTCTGAGCCTTTTATTTTATTTTTTTGCGGTACTGGGGATTGAACTCAGGGGCGTTCTACCTCTGAGCTATACCCCCAGCCCTATTTTTCACTCTTTATTTTGAAACTGAGTCTCACTAAGTTGCGGAGTGCCTCACTAATAGCTGAGACTGGCCGCGAACCGAGATCCTCTGGTCTCAGCCTCCTGAATGCTGGGATTACAAGCGTGCGCCACCATGCCCGGCTCTCTGAGCCTTTTAAAGCAAGGGCTACAATCAGAAATCCTCCTGAAACTAACTTACTGAAGTGCATTTAAGATAAAGGAATGACAGAAACACACAACACACACACACATCCAAGAAGGTCCTAGATGTTGCAAGGTAGACTAAAAGGCTGGAAACATGGAATGTGTGCCATTCCCAAGTATAAAACTTTGGAAGCCAGGCGTGGTGGTGCAAGCTTGTAATCCCAGTACTAGGGAGGCTGAGACCAGAGGATCCAGGTTCGCTGCCAGCCTCAGCTACTTAACCCTCTGCAACTTAGTGAGACCCTGTTTCAAAATAAAGAATAAAAAAATAAGGCTGGGGTTGTAGCCTGGAGATAGAATGTCCCTGGGTTCAATCCTCAGTTCCACACACACACACAAAAAAAAAAACTTTGGAAAATAAGAACCTCTTCAGAAAGGTAACCAGGATAGAGGGGCAAAGTTTGAAAAATGAATGACAATAGGTTAAGGAGGAAAAGAAGGTTAAATACTACTGTTTGGCCATCCATTAGCAAGAAGACAAGAAGAAAATCATGGAGGAAAATAAGATGATTCAACAGACCACTTGAGAGTGTGCAATCTAGTTATCAATCTAACATCAATTACTCTTCATTCTTCTTGAAGGAAAAAAAAAAGACCTAAGCAGGTTTTAAAACATCCCAAAAAGGGCCAGGTGTGGTGGTGTACACTTGTAATCCCAGTACTTGGGAGGCTGAGACTGGAGGATCTGGGATCTTGGCCAGCCTCAGCTACTTAGTGAGGCCCTCCACAACTTAGTGAGACCCTGTTTCAAAATAAAGAATAAAAACTAGGACTGGGGGTGTAGCTCGGAGGTAGAATGGGTTCAATTCCCAGTACTGCAAAAAAAAAAGAAAAAAAAAATCCCAAAGCAGAATGCTCCTCTTTTAAGAGTCTCTTGGAATCTTTCAAGCTTTTGCTCTTGACAGGTACCACGCTCACCAAATCTTCCGTTAGTGACATGTTTGGACATGTAACAAGATATATCAAAATTACCAACCTCAAGTATCAAAATTACCAAACCTCCAGATTTGATCCTCAGCACTACTTGAAAAATTATCTGTCGGGCATGATGACAATACTTGGGAGGCTGAGACAGGGGATCACAGGATCTGTGCCAGCCTCAGCAACTTAGCAAGACCTTGTTTCAAAATAAAAATAAAAATAAGAGTCGGGCGTGGTGATACACGCTTGTAATACCAGCATTTGGGAGGCTGAGACCAGAGGATCCGGGTTCGTGGCCAGCCTCAGCTACTTAGTGAGGCTCTCTGCAACTTAGTAAGACCCTGTTTCAAAATAAAGAATAAAAAATAGGGCTGGGGGTGTAGCTTGGAGGTAGAATGCCCCTGAGTTCAATCCCCAGTACCACAAAAATAAATAAATAAATATTAAAAAAAAAAAAAAAAAGAACTGGGGGTGTAGCTCAGAGATCGAATGAACTTGGGTTCAATCCCCAGTTACACCCCCCACACACACACATACACACAAGAAGAAAAATTAGCTTCATAAAAATACAAAAAAACTTAAGGCTTTACTATCGGGAGCCCCAGGCTGAACCCTCAACCGTGAGGCCCCAATAAAGACGCTGCCTGAATGTTGCTGATTCAAACCTCTCTTTATTATACCTCTCTCTCTGGGATCGAGGGCACTGCACAAGCAGTAACAAACACAGCACAGAAGCCGTCTCTCCAAATAGTGCCTTTCCAACAGACTCCCAATAACCCCTCTCTCTAGCAATCCACCTTCCACTAGCAACCCACAACCTTTCCTCCCAGAACTTCTCCAGCAACCCACTCCAGCAACAACCCAGCCAGTCTTTCCCCAGCAACTCTCCTTCTGGGCGAGAGGTGGAGGCTCTTAAAGCCACACAGGGCCTAAGCCGTGAGGCGTCTCATACAGCTCTCACCTGGGCCGGCCACGAGCCGGGCGTGCTGGTGCATGGGCGTGGGGCAGCCCTAGAATGTTTACCACCTGCAGCCACTTCTGGCACTCTGCCAGGCGCCATCTAGAGGCGAAGTCTAGCTGGCCGGACTAGGCTCCCGACACTTTACTATAATACTTAGTCTGATTTCCAGTATCTTTGGACTTTAGCTCTCTATTCCTTTGCATGTACCCCATTCTCTATACCAAAATTCTTTATAATACTCCTAAAACTACAATACAGTTATGTGAGGTAATACCAAACAGATGTAGCTGGCAGATCAAAATTCTAACATCTTAACAGCTGTTCAAAGAAAAAAGAAGACTTCAGGAAGCTCCCTTAAAATAAAGCCCAATTTTTTTTTTTTTTTTTTTTTTTTTTTTTGCAGTACTGGAGATTGAACTCAAGGGGCATTCTACCTCCAAGCTACACCCCCAGCCCTTATTTTTTATTCTTTATTTTGAAACAGGGTCTCACTAAGTTGCGGAGTGCCTCACTAGGTAGCTGAAGCTGGCCATGAACCCGGATCCTCTGGTCTCAGCCTCCCAAATGCTGGGATTACAAGTGTGCGCCACCAAGCCCGGCTAAAGTCCAATTTTTGACCAATGCTTTTTCCTATTAAAGTACTAGAAGCCGGGTGTGGTGGAGCACACTTGTAATCCCAGTACTTGGGAGGCTAAGAAAGGAGGACATGGGTTCAAGGACAGTCTTAGCAAGTAGTGAAACTCTCATCAGCCTAATGAGATCCTGAGATCCTGTTTCAAAATAAAAATAAAAAATGGAGTTGGGGGTGTAGCTCAGAGGTAGAATGACCCTGAGTTCAATCACTAGTACCAAAAAAAAAAAAAAAAAAAAAGTACTAGAGTTGACCCATTCTGGGCTACAAGTTTTACCTAAAAATAATGCTCTCACTGTAAAATGCAAAGAAAAAATTTTAGCCCATTGCTGACTGAGAAGCAATCCTAACTGTTGGACTATCATTTCCTCTTAATGGTCTTCAATCCAACTTGCAAGGCTGCAAGCCTTTACGCCTTTTGGGCTAAAAGGGTCACCAACCATTCCTGTCTCCAACTTAACATATGTCAACAAGTATCTCCCAACGTTCAAAGCATCCATCTTCTTTACTCCCTTTTTTTTGAAAAATTTTGGGGGGGCAGGGGTACTGGGAATTGAACCAGTGTTCTACTGCCTTTATTTTTTTTTTTTTTTTTTTTTTTTTGGTACTAGGGTTTTTTATGGTTGTTTTTTGTTTGTTTTGTTTTTTTGGTGATACTGGGGATTGAACTCAGGGGCATTCTACCTCTGAGCTACACCCCCAGCCCTATTTTTTATTCTTTATTTTGAAACAGGGTCTCACTAAGTTGCAGAGGGCCTCACTAACTAGCTGAGGCTGACCGCAAACCTGCAATCTTCCTGTCTCAACCTCCCCAAGAACTGGGATTACAAGTGTGTGCCACCATACCCAGCTTCTACTACTGCCATTTTATTTTTTATTTTCAAATAGGATCTCACTAGGTTAACACATGCTGGCCTTGAACTTGTGATTCTTTGTCACAGCTTCTCAAGAACTGGAATTTACAGGCGTGAGCCACCAAGCCTGGCTTGACTTGAATTTTGATCAGTCTTTCTGTCATTGTCACAAGAATTTTACATTCCAATACTGCTCAGGAATTCACAGAAGTTATCAGTTTGGGGTTTCTTCATTTGAATCAGCTAAAATTGTTGGGATGTTGTATTTAAAATGATGAAAGAAAGATAAAGAAGAATGTCAATATGAATGTGAATGTGATAAGGAAGCAAGAGGGTGGGATTTAAGCCAATTTGTGCTTGCTATATTAGATATTCTTCACAACTACAAAGACATGTGAAAACAAAATTTGAAGACGGATATATCTGAAACAAACAATTTCACCCAACAATTTGGTTCTTGTGTTTACAGATGGAGCTCAGGACATATGCTATTTATCAATCACAATGGTTAAAAAGCATTTCAAGCCTTACCTTCTCCATAATAAAACCCATCTCAAACTGATAATTTTGGAAGGAAAAAAAATAACACTACTCTGGAAATTAGAAGGCCTCTATTTGTACAGTGGCCTGCCAGCTAGCTAGTGGCCTTCAGCCAGTCACTCCAACAGCAATATATACTAAAGATGTATGTCAGTCAGAGAGGTGTGATCTGGTGGGAAAGCCCTGCACACTTACTACTTAGGATGTTAATACATGAATTAATATAAGGGAAAGCAGGGTGACTATATAGAAAAGACGGTTCAAAAGTCATTTAAGCTAATCTAAGGCTTGTACTTAAGCAAGAAAGCACTAAGCCTGGTGCCCAAAACCTTCTTAAATTCTTTTCTTTTTTTTTTTTTTTTTTTTTTTTTGCGGTACTGGGGATTGAACTCAGGGGCATTCTACTTCCGAGCTATACCCCCAGCCCTATATTTTATTCTTTATTTTGAAACAGGGTCTCACTAAGTTGCGGAGTGCCTCACTAGGTAGCTGAGGCTGGCCGCGAACCCGGATCCTCTGGTCTCAGCCTCCCGAATGCTGGGATTACAAGCGTGCACCACCACGCCCGGCTCCTTCTTAAGTTCTAAACCCATACATAGCTGGGTGATAGCTGGTTAAACTTACTGGCAGGCTATTACAAGTCTAATGTCAAGTTCAATGTTTGAAGTCATGTCTGTCTCTAGTTCCCCCAGAGTAAGTACGAAGCCACTTTTCAAAGTGCCTACTGGATACCCATACTTCCCAAAACACTAAGGGCTGGAACTGGCTGCACACTATTCTCCTTAAAGATGTATTCATGAAGCCGGGCATGGTGGCGCACGCTTGTAATCCCAGCATTTGGGAGGCTGAGACCGGAGGATCTGAGTTTGCGGCCAGCCTCAGCTACCTAGTGAGGTACTCTGCAACTTAGTGAGACCTGGTTTCAAAATAAAGAATAAAAAATAGGGCTGGGGGTATAGCTCGGAGGTAGAATGCCCCTGAGTTAGATCCCCAGTACCACAAAAAAAAAAAAAAAAAAAAAGAGTGCATACTTTCAAACTGGCAACAGAGCCACGTTTCCCTCAAAAGCATGTTTCTGTTTCCTATCTACTTTAATATAATCTCTTTAAACAGGGGCCAGATAATATGGTTGTGGTAAAACAGGAAAAATGAAGGCACAACAGGTATAAGCAATGAAAGCAATAGAATGGCTTGAACAGAGTATCTTAAAACTTGTTTCTGTGGAAGAGAAAACAGTATGTTTGTGTCTTACTTCACAAACTTTCTCATTCCTTTATAAATGCTCAAATTTATTTATTTTTTTTTCTTTTTTTTTTTTTTTTTTTTGGTACTGGGGATTGAACTCAGGGGCATTCTACCTCCAAGCTATACCCCCAGCCCTATTTTTTTATTCTTTATTTTGAAACCAGGTCTCACTAAGTTGCGGAGTGCCTCACTAGGTAGCTGAGGCTGGCTGTGAACCTGGATCCTCCGGTCTCAGCCTCCCGAATGCTGGGATTACAAGCGTGCGCCACCACGCCCGGCTGAATGCTCAAATTTAAACCATTCCTGCATATGTGATAGCAACAAAACACTATCAGCATTCTGTGGCATGGTATAAAAGGACCGAATATTTAGCAAAAGCATTCTAAAGCATGAATCCCAAAGCTGTAGCCCATAGGACAAGTGTGGTCAGCAATCTGTTATGTATAAAAAAAGTTTTCCTGGAACCCAGCAACTTCATTTAGTTTGTCTGTGGCTGAGTTACAACAGAAACCATATGACCTGAAATACCTAAATTACAATCTGATCCTTTAAAGAAAAGGAGCCAGATAATATTTAGAACTTTGTTAGGTGTTTTATTTATTCTGTATTTACTGACAGGCACACAACTGTTACATGGCTCCCTGGCCTCACTCACCTGGCTCAGTCTCCATTAAGAGTGAGCTGAGAGCCAGGCGTGGTGGTGCACGCGTGTAATCCCAGCATTCAGGAGGCTGAGACCAGAGGATCCGGGTTCGCGGCCAGCCTCAGCTACTTAGTGAGGCACTCCGCAAGTTAGTGAGACTCGGTTTCAAAATAAAGAATAAAAAATAGGCCTGGGGGTATAGCTTGGAGGTAGAATGACCCTGAGTTCAATCACCAGTACTGAAAGAAAAAAAAAAAAGAGTGAGCTGAGCCAGCAGGCAATAGGAGGACTGAAGGTTCACCGCCAGCCTCAACAACTTAATGAGACACTGTTTCATTAAAAAAAAGAATAAAATGGGGCTGAGGGTGTAGCTCAGAAGTAGAACACACACACACACACACACACACACACACACACACACACACACACACAGTGAGTGAGCCAGCCTCCTCTGCCCCACAGAAATAAATCTTAATCTCTTTGACCCTCTAGTCTAATCAGAGTAAATAAATTCTTTCAAGAATGGAGAGTAACTGGTTTTTCAGGCCCTGAGACTGCAAGGGAATTCTGACATAAGCTGGGGATAGAAAAAGGGTCTGTAGCCTAACTAAAACTGAATCATAGAACAAAGAGTCATTTTGCTTTCCAGGTCCCTTTTTTTTTTTTTTTTTTTTTTTGTGGTACTGGGGATTGAACTCAGGGGCATTCTACCTCCGAGCTATACCCCCAGCCCTATTTTTTATTCTTTATTTTGAAACTGAGTCTCACCAGGCGTGGTGGCGCATGCTTGTAATCCCAGCATTCGGGAGGTTGAGACTGGAGGATCCGGGTTCGCGGCCAGCCTCAGCTACCTAGTGAGGCACTCCGCAACTTAATGAGACTCGGTTTCAAAATAAAGAATAAAAAATAGGGCTGGGGGTATAGCTCGGAGGTAGAACGCCCCTGAGTTCAGTCCCCAGTACCGCCAAAAAAAAAAAAAAGAAACCGAGTCTCACTAACTTGCGGAGTGCCTCACTAAGTAGCTGAGGCTGGCCTCGAACCCGGATCCTCTGGTCTCAGCCTCCTGAATGCTGGGATTACACGCGTGCCCCACCACGCCCGGCTTCCAGGTCCCTTCTGATATGTACAAATAACCTCTTGCTCAGGTTCTAGCAGTATTTTGTGTTTGGGGGTCCAGGAGAAGTGAGAAGTGTGATTCTGAAGAACATTTCAGAATGCCAATTTAAGAGCTTTGGAATTTACAAACTACTCATCACATAAATTACCTTTAATCGGTCTTCACTTAGCTTGGTGATTAATTTATCAATATTATTCCAACTTTATACATAAGGCTGAGGCCTGGGTACCTTAAATTACATGCTTAAAGCCACAATAAACAGTAGAGTTAGCAATGTAAAACCTCTAAAATTCTGCTCTTTATTTAATATAGTTTGTTCACCCTCACTTTTTACACTGTTTTAAGGTATATGTATATTGAAACTGTTCAGAGAAATGAGCAGTCTCAGCTTGGATCACTGAGTCAAATCCTCGGCCCAAATGATCATTTTTATCCACTTGCTCCCAGCATTCCTGTGGCAACGCTAATGGCGCTATCCCGTCACAAAAGCAGCATTCTCTCATTTCCCTGTTGTTTCTCTTTCCATGCTCTGACACTCTTCTAGGCAGGTCAGCAGTACCTCAGCTCTGAGCAGTGGGGGGCAGTAAAGTACAAGGCAAAATAAATTTTAAAAATGTAATAGATCTGGGGGTTCTTACTCTGGTTAACTATGTTCATGATGGTAAGTAAAAATCACTTAATTTCTTAGGGCTACTATTCACCAGTTGCAACATACAAAGGGGAAAATTCATGGTGGAAGAACTAAAAAAGCACTGAGCTTCATATACCTGCAAGATGTCATCATATCGCCATCACTACTCAGATTTGAACAAGACACTTTCTCCACCTTCTCCTGGCCTCAGTAGTCCCAAGTACAGTACCAAGTCTAAGCATCAACCTCCTTTAGGTATTACAGCAAGTGACCCAACTAACTTCTTTCTCTCGTTTAGGCTACTTTTTTGTTTATATTTCCTTTAGCAGAGCATGGTAGCACATGCCTGTAATCTCAGTACTTGGGAGGCTGAGACAGAAGAATGCAGGTTCAAGGCCCCCCTCAGCAATTCAGTGAGAACCTCAGCAACTTAGAAGGTCTGTTTCAAAAGGAAAAAAAAATTTTTTTTTTTTTTTGGTGGCACTGGGGATTGAACTCAGGGGCATTTTGAAACAAGGTCTGGCTAAGTTGCTGAGGGCCTCACTAAGTAGCTGGGGCTGGCTACGAACCTGTGATCCTCCTGTCTCAGCCTCCCAAGAACTGGGATTACAAGCATACACCACAACGCCTGGCTGGAGAAAAAAAAAAAAAAAAAAAAAAAGCTTTAAAGGGCTGGGAATATAGTGCAGAGGTAAAAATGCCCCTGGATTCAATCCCTAGTACTACATACATACACACATACATGCACATTTCTTTTATAAAAACATTTTGAGCCAGACATGATGGCATGAGCTTGTAATCCCAGTACTTGGGGGGCTGAGAAAGGACTGCAGGTTCAAGGACTGTCTAAGCAAGTAGTGAGATTCTCAGTAACCTGGTGAGACCCTGTTTCAAAACAACAACAACAACAAAATGAACCAGGCGTGCTGGTGCACCCTTGTAATCTCAGTATAACAACAACAACAAAAAAGTTTAAAAAGGAGTTGGGGGTTTAGCTCAGAGGTAAAATGCCCCTGGGTTCAAACCCCAGTACCACACAAACACAAAATTCAGATTCATGGAAATACATATTAAAATAAATATCAAATAATTTTAAAAGTCCTTTAAGCTAAATTTAAAGTGAATGTCCTAGTTCCAAATAAACAAAGGACTAAAGCTGAAAATGAGTAAGAATGCTTCAAATTTATATCCCTGAAGCCAGGTGTGGTGGCTCACGCTTATAATTCCAGTACTTGGGAGGCTGAGACAGGAGGATTGCAGATTCGGGGCTAGCGTCAGCTAGTGAGGCCCTCCATAACTTAATGAGACCCTGTTTCAAAATACAGAATAAAAAAATAGGGCTGGGGGTGTAAGCTCGAAGGTAGAATGACCCTGGGTTCAATCCTCAGTACCAGAAACAAAAAAAAAAATTAAATCCCTGGAAATGTCAATGACTGGTAACTAGGCAAGTTTTCCCTCCAGAATATTCCAAAAACATTTAAATTCTTAGAACATGTCTCATTCGACACCTCCAATTTCTATAAGTAGGAGTATATGGCTGTTTCGTCTTGTGGAAGGTTATCAAAAATTGGGAGTCCAGTTGCAGAGGCCCACCCACCCTACCTGACCCTGCCACCTCAACAGAACTCCTGTTTTGAGCTCTGAAGACAGTGCTAGCTGGTTGCATCTCTGTAAGATCCTAGAGTAAAAGAAACATGTTCTGCAAAGTAGAAATTTCTAAGACTATCTCATAGATTATAACCAATGTTTAAGGTTTTGGGGGAGATAGCATTGGTAAGAAGCTGGCCTGTACCACACAACTGTAAGGAAATTAAATATACATATTCTTCTCTCCAAGAAAACATTCCTGGTCTATGATCCAATCTATTTCAACCCAGCACCAAAAAAACAAACAAATCGACTTCTATAAGAAGCATTTTCAGACTTGTGTGGCATATTATTATATATTTATTTTGTGTGTAGTTCTAGGGATTGAACTCAGGGGCACTCTACCTCTGAGCTACACCCCCCATTCCTTTTTTATTTTGTTTTTAAACAGTCTTGGTAAGTTGCTCTAAGTCTCTCTACATTGCTGAGGCTGTCCTTGAACCTGCGATCCTCCTGTCTCAGCCTTCTAAATACTGGGATTAAGGGCATGCGCCACCATACCCAGCTTGGCCTATAATTTTTTAAGAGTAAAATCTCCATATTCCTGTTTTCTCCTCAGTTCTTACATATTTATCTTTGTTTCTGACACATCCTCAAGGCAAACGTCTTGCACATAGTGGGGTTTCAAACTACTGAACGACCAAAAACAAGCTCTTCAAGAACTATTTTAAGACTTCAAGTATCCTTGGCCTCAATTTGGGTTCTTTTCTTTGAAATCTGCACACAGGGACATTCCTTCTTAACTACCTGAGTTGGTCATAGCAATCTTTGTACAATAATCCAATGGAAGAGTGGCACTGAGGAGAAACCTGTTCTACTTGAGAAAATGTGGCACAAATATAGACAATCACCTAATCATGGGCTCCACTGGAAAATAGAAGATTGTTCTAGTGAGTTAAGCAGTCTAAAAACTGTGAGGAGGCAGAAAATTCCCAATTAAAATCCTGGTGGGTGTTATAAGAACATCAATATGAGCTTGGTTGTATTGATTTGGCTGTATGGATTCTGCTGACTCACAGACACACTGAATTCTGCCCTCCACTTTATGTCCTATCACTGAGAGACAGATCCTCCAAGCCAACTAAATACTAAATCTCTCACCTCCTTGTAGACAGCCCTTAGGAACTGAAAATACAGAGACCATGTCAGAGAGTACAAAGCAACCAAAATGGCTATGTTAATACCCAACATTTGTACATACTTTAGACTTTTTTTTTTTTTTAACCCAGAGGTACTCTACCACAGAGCTACATCCCCAGCCTTATTGTGTTTTTTATTTTGAGACAGGATCTCACTAAATTGCAGAGGCTACTTCTCAGCCTCCCAAGTAACTGGGGTTACAGTTGTGCACCACCATGCCCAGCAACATACTTTACACTTTTTGGGGTTTTTTTGCAGTACTGGGGATTGAACCCAGAGGCATTCTACCTCTGAGCTATACCCCCAGCCCTATTTTTTATTCTTTATTTTGAAACAGGGTGTCACTAAGTTGCGGAGGGCCTCACTAAGTAGCAAGTAGCTGAGGCTGGCCCCGAACTGGGATCCTCCAGTCTCAGCCTCGTTAAGTCCTGGGATTACAAGTGCGCGCCACCACGCCTGGCTACTTAACACTTTTTTTTTTTTTTTTTTTTTTTTTGTGGTACTGGGGATTGAACCCAGAGGCATTCTACCTTAGAGCTTATACCCTCAGCCCAATTTTATTTCTTATTTGGAAACAGGGTCTTGTTAGGTTGACAAGAGTCTCACTACTTGCTGAGACTGTCCTTGAACCTGCGATTCTCCTGTCTCAGCCTCCCAAGTACTGGGATTACAAGAATGCATCACCATGCCCGGCTTACTTTACACTTTTTAAAGTAACTTTATCTTTCTTTTCCTATTACAATCACATAGCATAGGTACAAATCTTCCCATCTGACAGATATTTTATCCAGGCAGACTGAAGGACTTGGCCACGGCTACGGGGCAAGAATATACCAGAGCTGGAATTAGAACCTGTGTACCTTGAGCTCAGCTCTATGCTCTTTCATTCTCCTCCTACTTTTTTTTTTTTTTTTTTTGCGGTACTGGGAGTTGAACTCAGGGGCATTCTACCTCCGAGCTACACCCCCAGCCCTATTTTTTATTCTTTATTTTGAAACAGGGTCTCACTAAGTTGCGGAGTACCTCACTAGGTAGCTAAGGCTGGCCGCGAACCCGGATCCTCAGGTCTCAGCCTCCCGAATGCTGGGATTACAAGCATGCGCCACCACGCCCGGCTTCCTCCTACTTTAGAACTGGTAACTCATTTGAGCAGAGTGGCACACACCTGTAATCCTAGTACTTGGGGTGCTGGAACAGGAGAAGAGTTCAAGACCAGCCTCAGCAACTCAGACCCTGTTTCAAAATAAAAAGTGCTGGGATTATAGCTCAGAGGTAGACTGCACCTGGGTTCAATCTCCAGTACCAAAAGATAAAAAAAAAAAAAAGAAAAAAGAACTGGTAACTCAATAGAGGACCAAAAACTTAATCTATAGGTTTATTCAGCCTGGAACATAAATCCACATGAATTCTTTTACCTTTAAATTTTCCTGATCATTCTCTTGGGGAAGAAAAAAAAAAAGGACTCCAAAATGCCAAGGTGCAAGATTCTTACACATTTCAAGGTAGAAAACGTTTAAAAAAAAAAAGAAAGTTTAAAGCTGGGCATGGTGGCACACGCTTGTAATCCCAGTACTTGGGAAGCTGAGACAGGAGGATTGCAGGTTCGAGGCCAGCCTCAGCTACTTAGTGAGGCTCTCTGCAACTTAGTGAGACCCTTCCTAATCTTTTACATGTCAAGGCACACAGAGAAAATGTCAGTATTAGCTTCTGGTATATTTAACCTATAAGTGAATACTGATGCCCTCTTTCAAGATCAATTCAAAGGCAATCTATCTCCAAGCTATACCCTCAGCCCTATTTTTTTATTCTTATTTTGAAACACGGTCTCACTTATTTGATGAGTTTCACTAATTGCTGAGGCTGTCCTGGAACCTGGGGTCTTCCTGTCTCAAGCCTCCCAAGTACTGGGATTACAAGCATGTGCCACTACACCTGGCTTATTTTTTTTTTTTAATTTTGAAACAGGGTCTCTCTAGGTTGATCAGAGTTTCACTACTTGCTGAGGTGGTCCTCAAACCTGTGGTCCTCTCTATTTCCCAAGTACTGGTATTACAGGCTTGGTCCACCAAACCTGGTGAAACGAGCAACTTTTTGTTTTTTTAGCTTGACTTTTTTTTTTTTTTTTTTGGCAACAGGGATCAAGCCCAGGGCATTGTGCTTCCAAAGCAAGCATTTTGCCACTGAACTACATCCAACAAGTAACTTCTGAGAGTAAAAAATACTACTTCCAGCCCAGCATGGTGGCACACCTGTAATCCCAATACTTGGGAGACTGAGGCAGGAGGATTGCAGGTTCAAGGCCAGCCTCAGCAACTTAGTGAGAAATCCTATTTCAAAATAAAAAGTAAAATAGGCTAGGAGTATAGTTCAACTCTAGGGTCTGACTTTTGCTGTTTCCACCTCTAATATGAAGCTTTCTTCTGTCCATTCTCTCCCTTGATTCTCTTCCATCGGTTTCCCAGGTTCAGCTAATCTCTGAGTTTAAATTCCAAGCCAGTTATAGTGATGTGTGCCTGTCATCCCAGTACTTGAGAGGATGAGACAGGAGGATCCCAGGTTTGCCTCAGCAACTTAGCAAGGCCCTGTTTCCAAATAATAAAACAGGGCTGGGAGTATAAGCTCAGAGACAAACACTCAGGGTTCAATCCCTAGTACCAAAAAATAATTAAAATATAGTCTAAATATACATTACTAATTTTGTATTTCTTCAAAGCTGAAGTTCTGAATATACAAACTGCTGATATCTCCAAGTGCAAAACTACTCAGAACCCAACCTCCCTATGCCCAAATTCAAATCTGTCTTCTTTCCCCAATCTTACTCCTTCTAACTTTTCTATCTGCCCTTCACTCAGGGTTGAAATCTCCTGCAATTCTTTCTCCTCTGTTTATTAATTCTAATCAACTGCTACCTTTCTTCATATTGCTACTGTTTCTGTTTGTATCCTCATCACCTCAATGTACTAATAAAAACAATGATGAAGATGGTAAATGCTAATACCCTTTAGTGACTACTATGTGCCAAGTACAGTTCTAAGTTCTTTACTACCTATTTTAACTCTCCTCACAATCTTATAATGCTTGTGAACCTGAGCATATGAACTGACTGCACTGTTCAGTTTCAAGTATCTTCTATTTTGATTCATTTTACACAAGGATGTGTAATAAATCTTAGAAAAGCATAACTCTGATAAAGCCACAATAATCTACTACTCTAAATCTTTGATGGTCACCGAAGTCAGAGATTGTTCATATTTCTTAGCCTAGCAGTGAAGGCCCTCCATCAACTAATCCCAGTATCTCCAGACCTCTTACCACTCCTTCTGGTCCTGAACTCCTCTCCTTGACCTCTTTGCAGAGTGGCCCATTTACTGTTCTCTTCAGCTCACGATGAACTTTGTGAACCATACCCTTGCTCCTGCTGGCTCCCATGCCTAGAATGTCTTAGTTCCTACTTTTCTATGTCCAACACCCAGTTAAACTGCCTTTGCTCATTTCTAAACCAAGGTCTCCCCTCTCTAAATTCTGCTTACATTGCCTGTACTTTCCATGTCAGTTTC
>PVLC010005997.1:15210-26384 GCA_004027655.1 Graphiurus murinus
CTAGGGATTGAACTCAGGGGCATTCTACCTCTGAGCTACACCCCCAGTCCTATATTTTTTTATTCTTTATTTTGAAACCGAGTCTCACTTAGTTGCAGAGTGCCTCACTAGGTAGCTGAGGCTGGCCGCGAACCCGGATCCTCCGGTCTCAGCCTCCCGAATGCTGGGATTACAAGCGTGCGCCACCACGCCCGGCTTCCATGTCAGTTTCTAACACTCGATATACATCCTCAGTTTCCCCTACACTTTGTTAGATCCTGAGTAATTTGACCTGAATACTTTTTAAAGTCTCCACATTAAAAAAAAAAAAAAAAAAAAAAAAAGGCATGCATAGAGAACTGTGGAAAGAAGTGAGAAACATTCAACTTTAGGATTTCCTCAAAGGTAAGAACTATACATTATCTGGATATTCCCAGTCAAGCAGGTCTTCCCTTTAGTTTTCTATGTAATTGAAAGTATGGAGATGAACCAAATGATACTACTTCCAAGAAAAAAAGGATAACTAAATGAATCAACACTGCAGTTTGCTGTGGTTATTTTAGTCTTCTTTTTTCCTCTGAACAAAGGAATATAAGGTCACAAACTAAGTTATGCCACCTGAAAGTTAAACATTCACAAGGTGTGCTTTTTTTCTTTAGTTCTTCATTTACATTGGAATTTATCTTTATTTCTTATCCTTCAGCTGCCCTTTTTCAACTGCAGGGTGTTGAACTGTAATTAAATTTATAATATTCTCAGAAGAGAAAAAATTTTGGGTCAGTTATTGAACAGTGGGGGTTGGCTTTCGGATGAAACAGGAAGATAAGAGTGATAGTACAGCCGGGCATGGTGGCGCATGCTTGTAATCCCAGTACTTGGGAGGCTGAGACCAGAGGATCAGGGTTCTCGGCCAGCCTCAGCTACTTAGTGAGACCCTGTTTCAAAATAAAGAATAAAAAAAAGGGCTGGGGGTGTGGCTCAGAGGTAGAATGCCCCTGGGTTCCATCTCCAATACCACAAAAGGAAAAAGAAACTAAACATCATAATGTGGGAAGAGATATATACTATCAAGCTGCACTTGTTATAATTTTCAAATACAGAACACTTTAGGACTTAATTATGCAACTTACATAATTTGATTTCTCATTCTTTCAATAAACCATAACTTTTGTTCAAATATATGAAGGTGGTAATATGCAAAATAAAAACAAAAATTCATAACTACCCAAATATACATAAACGCTTACATAAATAATACCACTTTGCTGGTAGGAAAAAGTCAAGTCAGCATACTTAAAATATTATTTTAGAAGTACACAGATAATAAGCCAGGAACAGTGGTGCACGCTTATAATCCCAGTACGTGGGAGGCTGAGACGGGAGGATCTGGGTTCATGGGCAGCCTCAGCTACTTAGTGAGGCATTCCGCAACTTAGTGAGACCCTGTTTCAAAATAAAGAATAACTGTCGGGCATGGTAGCACACACTTATAATCCCAGTACTTGGGAAACTGAGATGGGAGGATCACAGGTTCGAAGCCAGCCTTAGCTACTTAGTGAGGCCCTCCACAACTTCATGAGACCCTGTTTCAAAATACAGAATTAAAAAAAAAAAAAAAAATAGGGCTGAGGATGTAGTTTGGAGGTAGAATGCCCCTGGGTTCAATCCCCAGTACCGAACAAAATAAATAAAATAGGGCTGGGGGGTGTGGCTCCGAGGTAGAATACTCCTGGGTTCAATCCCCAGTACCGAAAGAAAAAAAAAAGTACACAGATAATGATTCCTATTTTAGTCTTGTCAAATGCTTAAAATGACCCTGGGATCTTTGTTTTATTAAATATAAGTTAGCTTAAGGACTCAGTTGAAGAACGAGACCCACACGTATTTGGAAATTAGCTTGTTCTTAAAGTATATTAATTTAAAAAAACCTAATTTGCATGCAGGTGTTGTTTGTATACCTTAGTTTACTTCCTTACAATGCATAAAAGTAACCCAGCTCTCTCGGATACCTCAGCCAGGTGGACACCATTAGCTTCATAGCTGATTCTTAGTTTTCTGAATTAGAAACTAGCTGAGGCAAGAGGTCTTCAGATCCCAAAAGGGATGCTGAGTCTGCTTTCTAACCAAAAGACTCCACATGTAGATTTCTGAACCTCCTCCTTGGCCTATTTTCTCTATTCCTTCTGTGTCCAAATAGCAAACCTGTATGGATATACCAAAGGGAAGAGAAACATGAAAGCCAAAAGGAAAAACAGCCTAGAGGAATAAAAGAAAAATGCAATGAACTAAGTGGGAGTTTAATCTCTGATATTGCACACACCTGTCACTAAAAAGCTGAACGATCGCTGGATGTGGTGGCGCACACCTGGAATCCCAGTAATTGGGAGGCTGAGACAGGACGATCATAGGTTCAAGGCTAGCCTCAGCAACTTAGCAAGACCTTGTTTCAAAATAAAAAAATAAAACAGGGCTGGGGGTATAGTTTAGGGGTAGAATGCTGTTAGGTTCCATCCCCAGTACCATGAAGGGGGGTGGGGGGAGGGCGAGGCCGAAAGGCCTTATTTAATAAACCTGAGCTGGGAGTCGTGGTGCACATTTGTAATCCCAGTACTTGGGAGGCTGAGACAGAAGGATCGGAAGTTTGTGGCCAGCCTCAGTTACTTAGTGAGACTCTCCACAACTTAGTGAGACCCTGTTTCAAAATAAAGAATAAGGGCACCTAAATCTCTCTGGGCCTTAATTTCCCCACTACAAGAAAAGAACTAGACTAGTTCCCTAAATTATTCTCATTAGCCTAATTTAGGAATATTCAAAATATGTAAGCATATATTATTGATAGGGATGGGCAAAAATAATCTGATTCATGAAGATTATGGTTTCAAGAATGCTTTCTGGTTACTAATGCCCCCCTAGAACTATACAGCTTCTTTAAATGGAGACCTCATCTTGTTTTAGACACGAAAGCCCATAATGACCCATGACTTCTGACATATATCCCTGAAAACTAGAATTTTATTTGTAGAGGCCAATGCTAACTTTGACAAATTTCATTCTAAGTATGATTCTTTCAACATACAGAAAGAATGCAGACATCAATGCTGATTGACCATGCCTGACAGGAAGTGACTTAAGAGGAATTCAAATAGATCACAAACTAACACACACACACACACACACACACACACACACACACACACCCCGGGGAGGGGGGGGAGGAAGTCCTAAAATAGACACTAGGCATGTAAAATGGTTGAATGGTTATGAAAAAAATCTCCACGTGCTTCTACCATTTACATTAGATAAGTAAGCCTCAACTGTGAGAAATTTATGCTAGTGCTTAAATTTTTATAAGACCAATTTATTTTTTAAGTCTTCATCCCAATATTTACTTGCTACTACTCTGCAAGCAATAACTACCTCCCAAACTTGAACACAGATAGAGGATCATATGACTACAAAGCAAACAAAAAATGGTTCCAGTTTACTTTATAAATATTTAGTGCAAAAACCAAAAACGTAACCTCTGCTTAGTAAACATTGTTAACCATTACAACTTACCTGCATTAAAATGCCAATCTCAGCCAGGCATGGTGGCGCATGCTTGTAATCCAATCATTTGGGAGGCTGAGACCGGAGGATCCGGGTTCGCAGCCAGCCTCAGTTATCTAGTGAGGCCCTCCGAAACTTAGTGAGACCCTGTCAAAAATTAAGAATAAAAAATAGGGCTGGGGGTATAGCTCTGAGGTAGAATGCCCCTGAGTTCAATCCCCAGTACCACACACACACAAAAAAGCCAATCTCAGTATCCAATTAGAACAGGGTTTCAGTTTTTGTTTTTTTTTTTTCTTTTTTGCAGTACTGGGGATTGAACTCAGGGGCATTCTACCTCCGAGCTATACCCCCAGCCCTATTTTTTATTCTTTATTTTGAAACCGAGTCTCACTGAGTTGCGGAGTGCCTCACTAGGTAGCTGAGGCTGGCCGCGAACCCGGATCCTCTGGTCTCAGCCTCCTGAATGCTGGGATTACAAGCATGCGCCACCATGCCCGGCAGGCTTTCAGTTTTTATTGAGATGTTTCTAAATCTAAAGCTGTTTTAAAATTAAAATGGCACCCAGCTGGGTGTGGTAGTACATGCCTGTAATCCCAGTACTTGGGAGATTGAGATAGGAGGATCAGATTTGAGGACAGCCTCAGCATTTTAGTGAGGACTTTAGCAATTCAGTCACACCTTGTTTCAAAATAAAAAAATAAAATGGGGCTGGAGATGTAGGCATGGTGGTACACACCTATAATCCCAGAATTTGGAAGGCTGAGACTGGAGGATCCTAGGTTTGAGAACAGCCTCAGCAAGTAGTGAGACTCTCATCAACTAGTGAGACCCTGCCTGTTTCAAAATAAAAATAATATAGGGCTGGGGGTGGAGCTCAGAGGTAGAATGCCCTTGGGTTCAATCCCAGTACCGCAAAATAAAATAAAACAAAATTAAATTAAATAGTAAAACAAAATAGGACTGGGGGTGTAGTTCAGAAGTAGAATGTCCCTGGACTCAATCCCAATACCCCCCCCAACACACACAAACTAAACAAAACAAAAAAACCAGCATTCCCAATTCATCTTATTCTGAGCAGCCTTTAATTTTTGACAAAGGGGTTAAAATTCTTTCATAGAGCACTTGATAAAGGTTTGATGATCTCAATGTATGCATTAAATAGATGGAGTCCTGCTAGCATAAATAGTAAGGTGTGGGTGAAGGCATGTATGTCAGGTTTAAACAAACTCCTTGGTAAACACTGAAATACTGGCATTTTTCCTTAGATGCCATACCTATCTCCACAAATAATTAGTCCCCCAATTAATCTGGATTAGTAATAACTAATATTTATGCAGCAATTCATAATTTGCAAAGCCCTTTGACATCCATGATCTCATTCAAGACTCACCACTAAATAAGCAGGTGCTATATTTAGGTCCCATTTTACACATGAGGAAGCTGACACTAAATGGCTGACTTGCTCTCGCTCACAAAGCTGGTGACAGAACTGAGTGGGACTTGAACACAGGTCTCTTGACTTTGAATAGTTTGTACTGTGCTGCCTCAAAATATTGTTACTAAGGTAAAAACAGGTCCAAATCTTAGCCTCCCCCCCCCCACATCCCCAAACACCCCCAGTCTAAATTATAGTTAGCTCTAGAAGACGTTTGCTCTTCCTGGAAATAAAATTTTCTTCATTTCTCTGGAAAACATTTATCTGTTCAAAGTGTTAAATAAACACCATTCAACATATACCAGAAAATATGTTAGCCGGGCATGGTGGAGCACATCTATAATCCCAGTACTTGGCAGTCTGAGACAGGTGATCACAGGTTCCAGGACAGCCTCAGCAACATAGCAAGACTTTCGGCAACTTAGCGAGGCCCTGTTTCAAAAATTAAAAGGAGCCAGGCATATGCTTGTAATCCCAGTATTTGAGAGGCTGAGACAGGAGACTCACAGGTTAGAGAATAGACTCAGCAAGTAATGAGACTCATCAACCTAGTGAGATCCTGTTTCAAAATTTAAAAAAATTAAAAAAGGGCTGGAGGTATAGCTCAGAGGTAGAATGCCCCTGAGTTCAATCCCTAGTATCACAAAACCAAAACAAAACAAAAATAAAAAGGGCTAGGGGTAACTCATAGGTAGAATGCCTAGGGTTCAATCTCCAGTACCAAAAAAAAAAAAAAAAAAAGGAAAAGAAAATATATTAAGTTACCAGAGACTGCACAGGGCATGCCTATGTGAATTTTTTCAGGTAGTAGGTCAGATTTTCTATGAGTCCATGATCCTAAAAGGGTGAAGAGCCCAAGCTAGATATTTTTCTAAGAAGCTATATCCACAAAGTTATCAAGTTTTTAAAGAGTTCTACATTGGCTTCATACTGTACCCCACCTTCACTTTTACCTCCCCCGCCAAGCCAAAGAGGTCATTCAGTATCTACAACTGCTTTTTGAATAAACAACTGACAACATATAAGTCAGTGGCCTGTAAAAAATAAATTTAAATTAAAACTACCTTTTAAATAGTAATGTTTACCATGTACTCCTTTCCTTTCTCTTAGGACTTAAATTCCCAGAATGAACATTTTCTTACCATAGCATTCCAATCTCCAAAAGGAGTTTCACAAATACAACTACTTTGAACTCCTGAAATACCATTCTTCAGTGAGAACCCTCTATATTACAAAGAAGACAAGGTAGCGTGCAAGGAATTCTGAATCTGCTAGGCAGTTCACTCAACTGTCATACCAGAAGGATTTAGAAATTTTTGCTGGGGGGAGGGAAGAGAGAAGAGTGGGAGAGAGAATGAATGCAGCTCTATTGTCTTATTGCTTAAAAACTCATTTGAATCTATACAGATTCCTACTAACCACTGGACTCAAACATCAGAAGTACAGTCTCTTTTCATCTTAAATAGAGCTTTTCAATCCAAATCTGTGTATACAAACTTTGTCCTTCAATCTTTCAACTCCTCGGCAGTTTTTCAAGGTCACTTTTCTCAGCAACGACAGAGGCCTGCATCCTGGATGTTATACCACTCCAACACTCCAACTCAAAAAGCCCCAAGTCTAAACCCCTATGGATCCTCTCAGGTAAATCCTTTACTCAAGGGGAAGCTAGGCAAATCAACACCCTCCAAACTTCTCCCCTAACAAGGCCTGATCCTTTTCCCTATCCAGAGACAGTGCTGCTGGCTCACTGCTTCATAGAGTGTGCTGCAGAAATGTTCGAATGACCTTCATTCCATATTTGCAAATAAAAAGAAAACAATTACCTTTTTAAATCAGGTGTATTATAGATCTTAGTACATGAGACCAAAGATTGTACTATTCACAAGAACTGACTGGTTACTGATTAGCAACCTACATTAGCTTTATATCCCTAAAGGGGGAAAAATATCAAGGGCAAAAGATAGGGTGCCTGTACTCTTAACTTTCCTATTTATGAAGTGCAGATAAATTAGGATTTTAAATACTTCATACTGAAAAGGAAAATAATTTTTTTCATATCATTTTAATTAAAGAACCAAGTCAACACCTGACAAAATGTTCAAATTAGTAGAAAAAATTTGCTCTTGTCACTGCCAATGTTAACTGGAGAAGTATGTTTCTAAACAGCATCCTAAGCTAAAATGTGCATTTTAAAACAAAATTGTTACTAAATTAATTAATACTTATTAGAATCTTGAGGCAAACAGGTAGATCAAAAAAGTTATGGGAGAATTTTATATTGGCATGTGGGCCTTCACCATAAGAACCTGCATTGGTGCAAATCATATTTTCACATAAATTTCAAATAGCAATAGTGTGGCTTCTATCTCTGAAAACACAGATGTCAACAAAGTGCATAGAAATTAAAAAAAAAAAAAAAAAAAAAACTCTTACAAAAACTCAGCTTATTCTGTAGGAAAGCTTCAGTGCACTTGAACAAAGGAAAATTATTTGGAAAACAGTTAAGTTTATCCAATGCAAAGAGAAAGTGCTTTGCTTCTGTGTGCCCCTGAAAAATGATTAGCCTTTCTTCTCATACATGATCTTGTCAATACTCAACTAGGAAAAGAAATCCTAGTTGAAGGACATGCAAAATCTAAACAGAACAAGGTATTCTAGGTGCACCAAAAGGTATGCATGGAATGTAAAGTGGCCATTTTCTGAAACAGTGCAACTTGTCTACACTATCTGAAGCTAAACAGTTTCTATCATTTCAACACAAAACAAAGAATTAAACTTACCGAGAACTGCATTAATTTTACATGTAGTTATTTATATCTCCTCGGACAAGGAGAATTTAAGTCACTCCTATCCCTCCCCCCAAAAAGGACGGAGGAAACAAAAGCAGCAGGAGATGCAGAAACCTGAGTCTGGAATGTCCACTCCAATGAAAACCCGAACAGCTGTCCCTCCACCCCCCAACAAACTATTCGCCATTTTTCTTTGTCTTTCAGCTGACCCCTGCCTCAGTGAAAAACTCCGAGGCTCCAATGAAGCCCTGCAGCCTCCTTCCACTTTAACAGTCAAAGGCATTCAATCTACCCTGCTATTTGACACCAAACCTTGCCTCCAAAGCAGTCCCATTGGCTGAGCTGCTTTATCAGCTAAGAACACAAAGCCAGGATTGGCTGTTCACGTCATCAGTTACCTCCTTTGTACACTTCCTGTTTTAAAGTTACCTTGAGAAGCAGAACAGGGGTCAGATTCAGACTTCAAACTACCGGGAACTTAGGGATTAGAAATGCACATAGAAGATGAACTGGGGCATCATGGGCTTCCAAAACATGGTACTGCAAACCTAGAATTATTATTAAAATCACAGGAAAGGACTGTTACAGTTCCCAACCAAAAGATTTCTTATTGGCTGTCAGAGTTCTATTTTTAAAATTTTAAGGTAATTCAACTGTTTCTGATTGGCCATCAATGATGTCTGTAAGATACTGCTAGAGTATCCTATGGCAGTAAACCAGAGAAGCAATGTGCACAAGTGTGGAAAATTAACTACTTTCAGTTTTCTGTTGAGCACTAACAGAAAAAAGAAAGAAAGAAAGAAAGAAAATTGGGTAGGGCTGATTCAAAGAAAATACTTCTTTAATGGTAACAAGAATGATGCCAATGCCCATACAGTAGTTTGCAGGATTTCTAAAAGACATCTGCCATTATGTTTATAATAATTTAAAAAGCACACATTACTACCAGGGCAAAGCACTTCATTTTAAAATGAAAATACGAAATTATGGAGGTAATATATGAAGTTGGTGGCAGGAGTAGTGGCATTTCAAAAAAGTCTACCAGGAACCCAAAAGAGATATATAATGATAATGGTGGAAGGGCACTGCCAATGAAGGCAGAACATCAGTGAATACACTATTCAAAGTATATTATATAGTTGGGCATGGTGGTGCATGCGTATAATCCCAGTATTTGGGTGGCTGAGACAGGAGGATCACAGGTTTGCAGCCAGCCTCAACAATTTAGCAAGACCCTCATTCAAAAAAAAAAAAAAAAAGACAGGGGGTATAGCTCAGAGTTTGAACGCTCCTCAGTTCAATCCCCAGTACCACCCCCCTTCCAAAAAAGCATATTATAGTTTAATAGATTAACTAATTTACTGAGGGCAGTCACAAACATTGATTAGTTTTTAATGTTACAAAGTTTTTTGGCAGTACTGAGGATTGAACCCAGGAGCATTCTACCTCCCAGCTAGACCCCCAGCCCTATTTTTTATTCTTTATTTTGAAACAGGGTCTCACTAAATTGCAGAAGGCCTAAGTAGCTGAGGCTGGCCACAAACCTGTGATCCTCCTGTCTCAGCCTCACATGTTTTGGCATTACACATATGCACCACTATGCCCAGCATTATTACAATGTTTAATATCATAGAGGAAGCCAGGCGTGGTGGCTCACTCTTGTAATCCCAGCATTTGGGAGGCTGAGACTGGAGGATCCGGGTTCTCGGCCAGCCTCAGATACCTAGTGAGGCACTATGCAACTAAGTGAGACTTGGTTTCAAAATAAAGAATAAAAAATAGGGCTGGGGGTAGAATGTCCCTGAGTTCATTCCCCAGTACCGCAAAAAAAAAAAAAATCATAGAGAATAAACTTTTCTACCAAGTTTTAAAGAATAAGCAGCAGAGCTGATTTCAGAAGAGATTTTTGAGCCAGGCATGGTGGTGCACACTTTTAATTCCAGTACTTGGGAGACTGAGATAGGAGGATTGCAGGTTCACAGCCAGCCTCAACTACTTAACGAAGACCTCTGCAACTTAGTGAGACCCTGTTTCAAAAATAAAGAATAAAAAATAGGGCTGGAGGTGTAGCTCAGAGGTAGAATATCCCTGGGTTCAATCCCCAGTACCGCAAAAAAAAAAAAAAAAAAAAAGATTATGAGGAGTATTTTTACTTGACTTTTTTTACTTGTTTTTTTTTTTTACTTGTTTTGTTACTTGACTTTTTTTCACTTGTTTTGTTTTTTTACTTGTTTTGTTTAGGGTTTTTTGGTACTGAGGATTGCATACAGAAACATTCTACCTTTGAGCTATACCCACAGCCCTTTCCAAGTTGCTGAAGGGTCTTTCCAAGTTGCTGAAGGTCTTGCTAAATTGCTGAGGCTGGCCTCCAACCTACCATCTTCCTGCCTCAGCTTCCAAGTACTGGGATTATAGGCCACTGTGCCTGGCTGATTTATGGTTTTTGAAGATATACTGGGGTACTAAACTTTACTAGTGGTTGTCACAGATTTGCTTTCAGATTTTGGGCCCTACTGCTTAGGTTTTAAGAGGAAGCTCCCAATATGGTAAAAATAATATTCAAATAGAAACATATTACCAAGCCGGGCGTGGTGGCACACGCTTGTAATCCCAGCATTTGGTAGACTGAGACCAGAGGATTCAGGGGGGAGAAAGAAAAAAAGCTAAGTACCCTAGGACTTAATTACAGTTGTTTTGCCAAGCAGATGAGATCTTTTCTATAAATTCTTTGTTTGGTGTTACATAATAACTTGTCCTTGACATGTGCAGAGATTAGGAAAGTTCCTGAAAAAGAAGCAAGGTGGTCTGTTCTATTACTTTATTACATTAGCTATGTTAACTTCTAAGCCAGGTATGGTATCACACACTTGTAATCCCAGTATTTGGGAGGCTCAGGCAGGAGGTTTGCAGGTTTGAGGACAGCCTGAGCAAGTAGTGAGACTCTCAACCTAGTGAGACCCGTTTCCAAATAAAAATAAAAAATAGGGCTGGGGATATAGCTCAGAGGTAGAAAACCTCTGGGTTCAATCTCCAGTGCCACAAGAAAATAAATTTTAAAAAATATTAATAATAAAAGAGGGCTGGGTGGGTAGCTAGGAGGTAGAATGCTCCTGGGTTCAATCCCCAGTACACCACACACACACACACACACACACACACACACACAAATAACTTATCTATACACATTCCATTCGTTTTCCACAATGATATGAGGTAATTTCTGAATATCAACTATTGTCACGTTTGCATTTTGTGCTAAGTACTTTAGAGACTTCACTCCTCTTATTCTCACTATAATTCTCTTTCACAAAGGAAGATAAAGCTCAGAGAAGTTAACTGGTCCCTAGCAGTGCATCTAGATGAAGACTCAGGCCCCATCCAGAGTGGTATTCTTTCCACTGCACCACACTACCATACCA
>PVLC010005997.1:26484-54175 GCA_004027655.1 Graphiurus murinus
TTTTTTGCGGTACTGGGGATTGAACTCAGGGGCATTCTACCTCCGAGCTATACCCCCAGCCCTATTTTTTATTCTTTATTTTGAAACCGAGTCTACTTAGTTGCAGAGTGCCTCACTAGGTAGCTGAGGCTGGCCGCGAACCCGGATCCTCAGGTCTCAGCCTCCCAAATGCTGGGATTACAAGCGTGCGCCACCACGCCCGGCTTCCTATTTTTTTTATTCTTATTTTGAAACAGGGTCTCACTAAGTTGCAGAGGTCCTCACAAGTTGCTGAGCCTGGCCACAAACCTATGATTCTCCTGTCTCAGACTCCCAGTAACTTAAAAACTAGAATCTGCCAGGCATGGTGGTACATGCCTGTAATTCCAGTACTCAGAAGACAGAAACAACAACAGGACTGCAGGTCTGAGCTGTTTCAAGGCCACTGTGCGATAACTTAGTGAGACCCTGTTTGAAAGGGGCGCGGGGGGTGGGGGGGGGATTTAACCCAGGGGCATTCTATCTCCAAGCTATACCCCCAGTCCTTTTTGTTTTGAAATAGTCTTTTTCATTTGCTGAGAGTCTAAGTTGTCAGTGCTGGTCTCAAACATGTGATCCTCCTGTCTCAGCCTCCCAAGTACTGGGATTACAGGGATGTGCCACCATGACCATGGCTCAGATGGAGACCCTGTTTCAAAATAAAAATAAAGCCAGACATGGTGACACATGCCTGTAATCCCAGTACTTGGGAGGCTGAGGCAGGGGGGGTTGTAGGTTCAAGGCTAGCCTCAGCAACTTAGTGAAACCCTGTTTCAAAATACACAAACACACACAAATAACACAGGGCTGGGGATTTAGCTTAGAGGTAGGATACTCCTGGGTTCAATTCTCAGTACCAAAATATTTCTTTTAAAAATTAAAAATAAAAAGGACCGGGAGTATAGCTTAGTGGTACAGTGCCCCTGGGGTTCAATCCTCAGAACTACATACATACACACACAATAAAATAGAAATCTGACTAATGTTAAGTTTCATATTCTCCTGAGAGATCTGGCTAAGCATTTGACAAAACAGTACCCTATAAACTGATACAAATTTTATTAGTAAATTATTAGGAACATTTAACCAGTAACAAACCACTTTTAAAATTTATAAGGACTTGAAACAACAACTAAATCATTAACAATTTCACTATGACAAAGAAGAGTTTTGTTATGTTAACAGGCTGTATTATGGAGTGGTTCCTGAAGCCACAGTTGAGGTATAACACTTTTCTCAAAAGTTTAGATCACAGATTCTGAATATCTACCACCAGCCTGTGAAGAAAATACACACTAGAGCCTCTCTTAACCCCACAATGTCCAGGGCCAAGTCAGTTGCAAGGAAGCAAAGCTCACTTGTGGGGTGGAAAGCAGACTAGGGAGGACATGTTCACAACTTCACTATTAATTACTGTCAGTAGAGCAAAACAACTAAGCCCTTGAGAGTCAGGCAGAGCTAGTTTCAAATTTGGCTACTCTGTTAACTGTATGACACTGAGCTAAGACTGAGCCTAAGTTTGCTCATCTATAATACACAGATATCACCATCTACATTATGGAGTCACTAAGGATTAAATGAGCTAAGATATGTAAAAAAGTAGACTATATCATGCTTGAATAAGCACTGAAAAAATATAAAGTGCTAAACGTCGTCCAATTCTCCTTCCTTGTTTTACAGAGGGGGGCTAAGGTACAGAGAGGGACAAGACCTAAGTAAGGGCCTAAAGGTACTTTAAGGAAATATCTCTTCTACACCCAAGTATAACCTGCAGTTTCACAAGCAAGCAATTCTTCAGCTATAAAGGGCAGCGTGGGAGGACTCCCAGCTGCTACTAAAAATCTCCAGTTTTTATGCCGGAAATCCTTGCATTTCACCATCAATCCCAGGCAAGGTCTGGTTATTGTTCCACAAATGTGCCCTTCAACTGTTTTTGAAGTACCAGATTAAACCAATCATGTCCCTTGACACTGTGAAGGCCTTAGGCATAGTTTTTATTAGTTCTTGGCAGTTTTGTTTGTTTGTTTGTTTTTTGTTTTTTGTTTTGCAGTACTGGGGCATTCTACCTCCCAGCTATACCCCCAGCCGTATTTTTTATTCTTTTATTTTGAAACAGGGTCTCGCTAAGTTGTGGAGTGCCTCACTAGTGTATCCCCAGTACATATATATATAGTGTGTGTAGTACTGGGGATTGAGGCTGGCTGCGAACCCGGATCCTCCAGTCTCAGCCTCCCAAATGCTGGGATTACAAGTGTTTGCCATCACGCCCGGCTTAAGTTCTTGGCAGTTTTTAAGAAAAATACCTCAACGCCTATTTTTCATCAAGAGTCACCTTAGTAGAATCCAAACCACAGTGGGAAGACAACTCAAATTATCCCTGAACTTCCATTTGGCAGCCTGATCTATTCACTTACTATAGCTTTCTCTTCTCTAGCCTGTCATTACTGTGGACTAAGAGGCTCATGGGATGGGACTCCCAATTTTCATTCTTGGCTGGCCCTGGATCTCAGCAGCACACTTGTAATCCCAGTAGTTGAGAGGCTGAGACAGGAGGATCGCAGGTTCAAAGCCAGCCTCAGCAACTTAGTGAGGCTCTCAGCAACCTAGTGAGATCCTGTTTCCAAATAAGAAATAAACTGGGGCTGGGGATGTAGTTTGGAGGGACAATGCCTCTGGGCTCAATCCCCAGTACATATATATAGTGTGTGTAGTACTGGGGATTGAGCCCAGGGGCATTCTCCCTCTGAGCTACACCCTCAGCCCCACTTTTTTATTCTTTATTTTGAAACAGGGTCTCACTAAATTGCAGAGGGCCTCACCTAAGTAGCTAAGGCTAACTGTGAACCTGTGATCCTCCTGTCTCAGCCTCCAAGTATTGGGATTACAAGGGTGCACCACCACGCCCAGCTTAAATAAAATTTTAAAAATAAAATAGGGTTGGGGTGGAGCTCAGAGACACAATTCCCCTAGATCTGATCCTCAATACTACCAAAAAGGGGGGGAGGTAATGACACTGACAAATGTACAATGCTAGACGAGGACAGAAGTAGAGGACCTTACCCAAGGCCTACCTAAATTTCAGGCTAGTTGGAGGAGACTTCTTAGTAGATTTAAAATCCTAAGAACAGAAGCCTACTAAGACAGACAAAGCAAACTGCGTGTACAAAGGCCAGGAGCTGACAGAAAACATTAAACTCCTGGAAGGGCCGTAGTTTGTTATGGCAGCAATCCAGAGGCAAAAACCTAGGAATAAAGTTAAGAAAGGTAAACAGGGTTGGACAAGGCTAAGGAACTAAAATTTTATTCTGGCACAATGCTAAGGCACTGGAGAGATTCAAACATGGGACTGGCTCAATTAGAATTACCCTATTAGAAGGTCATTTTGGTTACAGCAGGATTCTTTTTTTTTTTTTTTTTTTTTTTTGCGGTACTGGGGATTGAACTCAGGGGCATTCTACCTTCGAGCTACACCCCCAGCCCTACTTTTTATTCTTTATTTTGAAACCGAGTCTCACTAAGTTGCGGAGTGCCTCACTAGGTAGCTGAGGCTGGCCGCTAGCCCGGATCCTCAGGTCTCAGCCTCCCGAATGCTGGGATTACAAGCGTGCGCCACCACGCCCACAGTAATCAAGTTACTAGAAAATAGAGTAGTTGGAAATGCTGAAAAGTATAAGAACAGGAAATAAGATGAAAACATAAGTAAGATCTAATGATTAAAAACACATGTAGAACAACAATGTGCCTGACAAATAGTAAGTGGTCAAAAAATGGGAACTACTATTATTATTATTATTACTGGATTAGATGACCTTTGAAGTCACATTCATTCCTGAGATTCTATGTGACTTTTGAGACCTATCTTGTTCCCCTAAAAAGTCCTTTCCCAATATTGGCCAAGCTATCCTACACAAAACAACTCATTTTTTATGCATAGACTATATGAGAACTACTCAATTGGGCTCCACTACACATCAGTCATAACATGAAATGTTTATTAGGTGTTCCCACAAACAGGATCCTAAGGCCAAGTAAGTCCAAGTACCGCTGCATAATGTATCCTTCTTCTTGAAGGGACATAAGGCATGTGAGCACAAAATCTCTGAATAATAATTCTGTAATAAGAAACGCATTTCACATTCACCATTACTCTGTTTCAAATTTTAGTGGAATGAAGACTTCAGGCAATTCTATTCTGACAATCTTCCAACATGGTTAGTTTTACACACATGGAGTTTTCCTTTTTAATTTAGTACTGAAAATGACATTAAATATCACCAGAAATAACAATCCTCTGCTTCCCAAATTATTGCTAACCAAGCACACTCTGCTTCCTAAACTGTGTCATTTGATAAGGAGCAAATTCTATGATTCAGGATACAGTAATATTTTTAAGACAGTTAAAAATGACCAAAATGTTCAACTGTGCAGATGGTATATACTTTTATCAGTCCTTTCTTTTTTTCTCTTTTAAAATGTACAGATCTTGCTGGCATTGTGGGGATGTTTTCTTAACACTGGGAAAAGAATCTCACTTCATATACATCACTGGACAATTTGTAGCATCTGAGGATAGAGGTAACAGTAATTAGGTATTGTGAAAACTTTCGGTAATTTATAGATTTAGGCCAATGACATAATACAAAATATTCTATACTCTAATAATCTTTTCCCATGAGTCATCCCATTCCTCCTCTTATTGCTTAAGATCACTATTTATGGTTCATACTCATGAATGTATTTAAGAATAGAGCAACCCTTGAATCCTATTTATAAAAATATATTGTCAGCTTTAAATGGAAAGCACTCATTTAAATAGGACAGCTTTTATACCTTAGAAATAGAGATTTGAACCTTTACTTTAAACCTATTCTAGCTGGGCATGGTGGTGCATGCCTGTAATCCCAGTACTTGGGAGGCTGAGACAGGAGGATCACAGGTTTGAGGCCAACCTCAGCAACTTAGTAAGACCCTATTTCAAAATAAAACATAAAGTAGGGCTGGGGGTATAGCTCAAAGATAGAATGTTCCCAGGTTCAATCCCAATACTACAAGAAAAAAAAAAAAAAAAGAAAGAAAATAAACATTCTAGAAACATTCAGATGCAAAAGTAGACTCTAGTCCATCTCTCTAACTGTACCTGAAGTTTTATCTATTACAAAATTCTCACTGGATTTAGAAGTAATCTGTCTGTAGATTGGAAAATGCAACTTCCAAGCTGGAAATGAGTTCAAGTGTTGTCTGATTACTATCAGGTACATCACTGCTAAAATGTGAGATGTGGGAAGGATGCAACAAATATTGAAATCTGGCAAAAGTTTCTGCAGGCAGAGATTTTTTTTTTTCCCCTGAACCATTCCACAATATTGTCTTTCAGTTACTTTAAAGAAAACACAGGAATGGTGGGGCATACCTGTAATCCCAGTACTTGGGAGGCTAGGACAGGAGGATTGCAAATTTTAAATCAGTCTCAACAACTTATTAAGACCCTCAGCAACTTAGCAAGACTCTGTTTCAAAATAAAGTAAATTAAAAAGGTCTTGGGCCAGGCATGGTGGCACATGCTTGTAACCTCGGTACTTGGGAGGCTGAGACAGAAGAATCACAGGTTCAAAGTCAGCCTTGGCAATTTACCAAGGTTCTCAGCAACCCAGTGAGACCCTGTTTCCAAATAAGAAATAAAATTGGGTTGGGGATATAGCTTGGAGGTAGAACACCTCTGAGTTCAATCCCCAGTACCACAAAAAAAAAAAAAAAAAAAAAAAAGGTCTGAAATGTAGCTCAGAGGTAGAACACCCCTGGGTTCAATCCCCAGTATCATTAAAAAAAAAAAAAAGTGACCATAAATCACAGAAATTAAACCAACAGTCCTACTTCAAACTGATAATTTTTACAAAACTCAAAGTTACTATAATGCAAATCTATCTTGGAGAGAACAATTAAATAATGCTGGTTGTTCTGACTTTAATCATCATTGCTTTGTCAGGCGTGGTGGCACACACTTATAATCCCAGTACTTGGGAAGCTGAGACAGGAAGACACAGGTTCAAAGTCAGCCTCAGCAACTTGGGCCCTCTGCAACTTAGTGAGACCCTGTTTCAAAAATAAAAAGTTTAAAAAAATAGGGCTGAGTGTTTAACTCAGAGGTAGAATGTCATCCCTGGGTTCAATCCCCAGCACCAAAAAAAAAAAAAAACCAAAAAACAAAATACACATCATTGCTTTGGCAAATATGGAAAAGTTTTCATTTCATCAGAATCATTATCAGTCAATACCTGGGGATAAACAGAGGTGATCCTGGAACAACTTTTCATGAAACAAATGATCCTACTACTTGTGAATTCAAAAATTTAAAACTGCTAGTCTTGGTGGCACACTCTTGTAATCTCAGTACTTGGGAGGCTGAGACTGGAGGATCCAGGTTTGTGGCCAGCCTCAGCTACATAGTAATGCCCTCCGCAACTTATTAAGACCCTGTTTCAAAATAAAGAATAAAAAATAGGTCTGGGGGTGTAGCTTAGAGTTAGAATGTCCCTGGATTCCATCCCTAGTACTGCAGTAAATAAATAAATAAATAAATAAATAAATAAATAAATAAATAAAAGTTTAAGACTAAGGCAAGCTGAAAGCCGGGCGTGGTGGTGTACGCTTGTAATCCCAGCATTTGGGAGGCTGAGACCGGAGGATCCAGGTTTGCGGCCAGCCTCAGCTACCTAGTGAGGCACTCCGAAACTTAGTGAGACCCTGTTTCAAAATAAAGAATAAAAAATAGGACTAGGGGTGTAGTTCGGAGGTAGAATGCCCCTGAGTTCAATCCCCAATACTGAAAAAAAAAAAAAAAAAGACTAAGGCAAGCTGAGCATGGTAGCACATGCTTGTAATCCCAGTACTTGAGAGGCAGAGATAGGAGGACCCTGCCAGATTCAAGGCCAGCCTCAGCTACTTGGTGAGGCCCTCTGCAACTTAGTGAGACCCTGTTTCAAAATAAAGAATAAAAAATAGGGCTGGGGTATAGCACAGAGGTAGAATGCCTCTGGGTTCAATCCCCAGTATGGGGAAAAAAAAAAAGACTGAGCCAGGCATGGTGGTGCACACTTGTAATCCCAGTACTTGGGAGGATGAGCCAGGAAGATCGCTGGCTCACAGCCAGCCTTAGCAACTTAGCGAAGCCTTCAGCAACTTAGTGAGACCCTGTTTCAAAATTATAAATAAATAAATAGGGCTGGGGGTATAAATCAGAGAAAGAATGCCCCTGGGTTCTATCCCCAGTACCAAAAAAAAAAAATTTAAGGCTGACCTCATACTGGCCCACTGAAAATCAGTTCCAATGCCACAACAGTACAACTAAATTAGGTTACTTCTTTCCTATCAGTGGTTGTTCCCCTTTATGGAAATCTTACTGTACAGAACAGAGCAGATAATTACAACAGTTCTCCTCAGGGAAGCTCTAACTGGCTGTCAGGGTAGATTTTCCAAAAAGAAAAGGATGTCTCTCAGTTATTAAGGTCCACTTAGTGACAGGCACCAAACATATGCTACTGTACTAACTTCTCATGATTACCATGAAAGGTAGGTATTATGACACTACATTACAGAGAAAGAAACTAAGACAGACAGGTTAAAAACCTGCCCCAACACACACACAGAGTAAATGCATTGCAGAGACCGACTTCTTTCCTAGGTCTGACCAAAATCAGCAATATATACTGATCCCTTCACAAAAGGAGTTTGTGACTGAAGTTTTTGAAATCTATTTCCTCCTGCAATTAAGCTATTTAAATTATGTTGGATATTTTAAGTCTCTGCAAAAAAAAAAAAAATACTAAAATGACCTGTAACAGCCAGGCAGGGTGGCACATGCTCATAATTTCAGTACTTGGGAGGCTAAGACAGGTGGATTGCACATTCATCACCAGTCTCAGCACCTTAGCAATGCGCTCTGCAACCTAGTGAGACCATTTCAAAATAAAAAATATATAATAGGACTAGGGTTGTAGCTCAGAGGTAGAAGGTCCCTGGGTTCAATCCCCAGTACCACCACACACACACACACACACACACACACACACACAAAACCTCCTGTAACCTCTGTAACCTTCCTAACTTGTCACAGTGCATGCATGAAAAACTTAATAAACAAAATGAAAATTGAGACACTGTAAGACATCAGATAACTCACAACCAGTTTCCTCTGAACAAGAAACAGAATGGAAAAGAACAACTTGCTAGCTAAGGAATGTTCTTCCTCAGTTGCATGCCAGAGGCTGAAATAAACCTTAAGGAGGTCATTTGTGACCTTAATATCCTCTTGCCACTTAAATTCATCTCTGCCATCAAGTCAATGTTCCACAGGAGGAGCAATGCTATCCAGTGTAATGGGCACCTGTCTGGGAAACCAATGATTTGGGATATAGATTTGGCTTTGTCCTTGCAAAGCTAAAATGACCCTTGTTAGGTCATCTTACTCTTTAAGGCATCAGAACAAAGGACATGCCTCAAAGAACTGAAGATCACTCCCCAAGTTAAGATACGAGGATTTTTATTTTCCTTTAATATTCCATGGTGTCAAGACAAGACAACATTTAATAAGGGCTCCAAGTCAGGTATGGTGGCATATGCCTGTAATCCCAGTACTTGGGAGGCTGAAACAGGAGGACTGCATGTTTGAGGTCAGTCTCAGTAATTTAGCAAGGCCCTCAGCAACTTAGCAAGATCTTGTATCAAAACAAAAAATAAAAAATAGAGCAGAGGGTATAGCTCAGAGGTAGAACACCTTTGGGTTCAATCCCCAGTACTTAAAAAAAAAAAAGGATTCATAAACTGTAAAGGAATTAAGAATTACAGACCTGTGTCTGACTCTGGGCTCTGACACTTACTATATTCTGACACTTATTATATTATTTTCTTTTTTTGGAGATAAGGTCTCACTTTTTTGGAGGTAAGATTGCCCAGGCTGGTCTCAAACTCCTGGGCTCAAATGATCCTCCTGCCTCAGCCTCCCCAGCAGCTAGGACAAAAGGTATAGTGCACCCAGCCCAAGCAAATTACTTCTCAGTTTCCGTACATGTAAGATAACTCATTTTTACTCTAACTGGTACAATGTAAGCACTCAATAAAAAGTAGTTAACTATGATATTATTCCTGAGTTTGATGCACAGACCCTCAGTGGCTCAGTATCTTTGAACTAAAAGATTATAGAGATGTTGTCGAGCATGGTGGCACATGGCTGTGGTCCCAGAACTTGGGAGGCTGAGACATGAGGATCGCAGGTTCTAGAACAACCTCAGCAACTTAGGGAGACCTTGTTTCAAAATAAACAACAAAGCCAGGCATGGTGGCGCACGCATGTAATCCCAGTACTTGGGAGGCTGAGATAGGAAGATCACAGGCTTGTAGCCAGAGTCAGGTACTTAGTGAGGCCCTCTGCAACTTTATGACACCATTTCAAAATAAAGAACAAAAAAAAATAATAGGGCTAGGGGTGTAACTCAGAGGTAGAAAGTCCCTGGGTTCAATTCCCAGTACAAAAATAAAATAAATAAATAAATAAATAAATAAATAAATAAATAAATAAATAAATAAAAATAAATAAATAAATAAATAAATAAAAATTTTAAAAGGCTGGGGGTGTGGTTCAGAGTTATAGAATGTCCCGAAGTTCAATTCCCAGTATCTCCCAAAAAAAGGTGTAAATTTCATAGTTGCCTCAAAAAAAAGACATCTAGGATGTACCCTCATTTCATTTTGTCTCTATTTATCTGTAAATAAAACAAGGATAAAAACACCTGTATCAAGTGGGACACAGTGGCACACGCCTGTAATCCCAGTATTCGGGAGGCTGAGACAGGAGGATTACAGATTTAAGGCCAGCCTCAGCAATTTAGCAAGATCGTCAGCAACTTATGGAGATCCTGTTTCAAAATAAAAAATAAAATAAGTTGGGGGATGTAGCTTGCAGGTAGAATGCTCCTGGATTCAATCTATAGCACTCCCCCCCCCCAAAAAAAGGCCTAATTTAATAACCAAATGAAAAATATCTAAGCATAAATGAGATCAAATTATCTGATAAAAGAACTAAATGACAGGGACAGTGTTTATTTTTTGGTACTAGGGATGGGACTCAGGGGTATTCTAACACTGAGCTATACTCCTGGCCCTAATTTATTCTTTGTTTGTTTAAACAGGGTCTCATTAAGATACAGAGGGCCTCACTAAGTTGCTAAGGCTGGCCAGGAACCTTCAATCCTCCTATCTCAGCCTCACAAGTACTGGGATTACAATCGTGTACCCCCACACCCAGCTGGACAATTTATAATGGCATGAACATTATTTCTGCTCAGAAGACAAAGCTGAGTTTCTCAAGTTTTTAACTCAGAGCTCCTGAGCTACAGCGATCAATTCCAGATGGTATCAAGGTCCAGTATGTGGCCATGAGTGTAAGGAGCTAATATGGGATGAAAGTGGCCACTGGTGCTGAAAAACAAGCTACTTAAGAAATGCTTGCTGAGCCGGGGCATGGTGGCGCATGATTGTAATCCCAGCATTCGGGAGGCTAAGACCGGAGGATTCAGGTTCGAGGCCAGTCTCAGCTACTTAGTGAGGCACTCCACAACTTAGTGAGACCCTGTTTCAAAAATAAAGAATAAAAAATAGGGCTGGGGGTATAGCTCGGAGGTAGAATGCCCCTGAGTTCAATCCCCCAGTACTGCCAAAAAAAAAAAAAAAAAGAATAAAAAATAGGACTAGGGGTATAGCTCAGAGGCAGAATGCTCCTGGGTTCAATCCCCAGTACCACAAAAAAAAAAAAAAAAAGAGAGAGAGAGAGAGAAAAAAAGAAAAGAAAAAAGAAGTATATCACCTGTCTAAAACCAAAAAGGATCACTTAAGACAATGAAAAACAGTAAGCACAGAGGTTTAACATTTAAGGTCCCCCACATGGAGCAGGGAGGAGGGAAGAAGAACCCAAGACAATCTAAGTCACTACAATACAATGAAAAAGAAATGTACCTGCCAGCCAGACATGGTGAAGCAGGTCTATAATCCCAATATTTGGGAAGCTGAGGCATGAGGATCTCAGGTTGGAAGCCAGCCTCAGCAATTTAGCAAGGCTCAAAGCAGTTTAGTGAGACCTGTTTCCAAATATAAAATTAAAAAATAAGGCTGAGGGTGTACTCAGAGGTGGAATGACCGTGGGTTCAATCCCCAGCACCACAGAAGGAAGGAAAGGAGGGAGGGAAGGTCCTCAACAAGCCAATTCTAACAACTCTGGATTAGAACACATTTTTTGAAATATTAACAAGAAAGTGTTAACAAGTGCTTTACTTAAGGTAAGATGCAAGAAGATATACACTGTTTAATCTTCATTTGGAACTGCCCCCCCCAACCCAGGGACATTCTACCTCCGGGCTACACCTACACTCCCACTCCTATTTTTTATTCTTTATTTTGAAACAGGGTCTCACTAAGTTGCAGTGCCTCAGAAGCTGCTGAGGCTGGCAGTGAACTGGGATCCTCCTGTCTTAGCCTTCAAGTACTGGAATTACAAGCGTGCACCACCACACCCGGCTTGGAACTGCTTATTAAAAAAAAAAAAAAAAAATTAAAAATGAATATGGGAGCCAGGCGTGGTGGCACAAATTTGTAATCCCAGCATTTGGGAGGCGGAGACCGGAGGATCTGGGTTCACGGCCAGCCTCAACTACCTAGTGAGGCCCTCTGCAACTTAGTGAGACCCTGTTTCAAAATAAAGAATAAAAAATAGAGCCAGGCATGGTGGCACACACTTGTAATCCCAGTATTTGGGAGGCTGAGACCGGAGGATCCGGGATCGCAGCCAGCCTCAGCTACTTAGTGAGGCACTCCGCAACTTAGTGAGACCCGGTTTCAAAATAAAGAATAGCGGGGCATGGTGGCACACGCTTGTAATCCCAGCATTTGGGAGACTGAGACCGGAGGATCCGGGTTCGCGGCCAACCTCAGCTACCTAGTGAGGCACTCTGCAACTTAGTGAGACTCGGTTTCAAAAATAAAGAATAAAAAATAGGGCTGGGGGTATAGCTTGGAGGTAGAATGCCCCTGAGTTCAATCCCCAGTACCACAAAAATAAAAAATAGGGCTGGGGGTATAACTCAGAGGTAGAATGCCCCTGGGTTCAATCCCCAGTACCGCAAAAAAAAAAAAAAAAAAGAATATGGAAATGGATGTATTAAGGCACATATAAAAGGAAATAAATGAGCCAAGATCCAGAATCTTCCTCTAAGAGGGGAACCTAGCAACATCCACTCAACAAATAACTGCCAAATACCTAACATTTACTAAAATGTTAACTGGAGCCGGGCATGGTGGCACACGCTTGTAATCCCAGTAATTGGGAGGCTGAGACAGGAGGATCACAGGTTTGCCACCAGTCTCGGCTACTCGGTGAAGCCCTCCGCAACTTTGCAAGACCCTGTTTCAAAATAAATAAGCCAGGCACGGTGGTGCACGCTTTTAATCCGAATACTTGGGAGGCTACGACTGGAGGACCACAGGTTCAAAGACAGCCTCAGCAGTTTAGTGAGGCTCTCAGCAACCTAGTAAGAATCTGTTCCTAAATTAGAAATAAAATCTGTATGGGGATGTAGCTCGGAGGTAGAATGCTTCTGGGTTCAATTTCCAGTAAAACACACACAGAGAAATCTTAACTGGAAACTCGGCCCTGATTTGTATCCTTCCCAGAGCAGGAAAATTTCATACAAAACATAGCTAAAGGCATAGTCCGAAGATCAAATAATCTATTAACTGCTCTCTTAATATATTTTCTAAGTCTGAAAAAACGTCCTCCCAAACGCGTTCTATATCAGACTATCTCACGTATAGATCTGATACTTAATACTGTGCCTTCTAGACTGGGAATTCAGTTACGAAGACCGGGCCCCCTCTCCAATAGGATCCCCTCTTTCCGTTTACCTACTCATAATACAACCCAGACCCAGTAACTGGACTCCTCGGCTCCCAAAACCTTGGCGCTCTCCTGGAAATCCCTGATTCTGATTCTATTGTTCAGGCCTCGATGTCCCCTCTTCCACACAATACACTCGGACCACGGAGTTCAGGGTTACTCCCAAATTGGGTCACACTCCAAATCTAGCATCCTTGGATTCTGCTCTGCTCGTCACTTGAGTTTCGGTGTTTACACGCCTGGGACGCCAGGGGCTTGCACGCCCACATCCTGGGCATGCACGTAGCAGAGAAAGCACCTCAGGAGTTAGGAATGCCCCCTATTCCGTGCCAAGCCCCCAAACTACCCACGAAGTGCCTGTCTGGCCACCACCTTCACGTCCCTCTCAAGGCCTCCAGGCTCAATCCCAGCCTCCTCCCCACCTACACGTGCACCACGGGGGATCACCCACTCAGCAGCCCGAGCCCAAGACCAGCGCATCCCTACAGCTTCCCATTCCTTCATCACCCCCCAGGCCGGAGCCGCCGCGACCAATAAGGTGCCAGGTCCGCGGCCTCCGCGCCACCGACCAATCACGAGCGAGCCCCCCCGCCGTCGCCTTCCGCCAATGGGAGAAAGCCCGCGGGCCCGGCCGACGAGGCGCAGGACCCCATGAGCGCGGCGGCAGCGACAGCGGCGGGCCCGGCGAGGACACAACATGGCGGCGGCAGGCCGGACCGAACTGCACCCGAGGCCGCACGAGGGAAGTGAGGTCTCCGCCGAAGGCGGGAAGCGCGGCCCCTCCCCCCGCCACCGCCCCCTCTAATCCGCGTCCCGCCGAAGCTCTGGCACACTCACACGCCTCTGCTCCGGAGTCCAAGGAAGAGCAGGAGCCGCCCCTGCACTCCTGCGGCGTCGGGCCGTGCAGAGGCCCCGGCACGGCGGAGGGGAGGGGGAAGCGTGCGTCACGGAGAACGGAGCGCGAGCGGAGCGGGGGCACAAACAAGATGGCGGCCACGCCGTTTGCACCGTCTCCCCTCTCCCCTCCCCCTCCCTTGGCGCCTTGGCTCCCAGCGTTTGCTAGTGCGCAGAAGCCGAGTTGCTTGAAGTCTCGCGAGAATTCAGAAGTGACGCCGGGGAGAAGTGGCATGAAATCTGAGGGGTTTATGTCTCCGCCCCTTTCCAGGAGACAGGGAGGTGTTGTGTGGTGACCTCCGCTCGGGCTTCACTCGTGGATCTCACCTGTGATGCGCCGGCTTTTGAACTTTAGGGAATGTGTAGTTTTGTGGTGTTTTTGAGTGGGGAGAAAGAAAGATGGAGAGCGAAGGACGACGTGGGAATGTCAGGTTTAGCTCGCCGTTAAAGATAGCTATCATCACCCTAGAATCTTAAGGAGGGCATTTAACACCAAAACCGTAAAACGAGACGCCCCAGAATAAAAAACAGTACTTACAAAGAATGGTTAGCCTGTAACCTTACGGCCGACAAAGACGTTTTTCTCATTCTAATGTAAAGTAAAAAAAGTTAATCGAGCCGGGCGTGGTGGCGCAGGCTTGTAATCCCAGCATTCCGGATGCTGAGACCAGAGAGGATCCAGGTTCGAAGCCAGCTTCAGCTTCACTCCACAACTTAGTGAGACCCGGTTTCAAAATAAAGAATAAAAAATAGGGCTGGGGGTTTGGCTCGGAGGTAGAACGCCCCTGAGTTCAATCCCTAGTACCGCAAAAAAAAAAAAGTTAATCAAGACAGTTGGAAGCCGCAGTTATATTGAGCATCTACTTCTTTTTCATACTTCTCTTTCATTTCCATGACCACTTACTCCAAAGACAATATTATTCCCATTTTACAGATAGAACAACAGAAGTTCAAAAGGGTTAAGTACTTTGTTCAAAGCACCAGAGTCAAACTGAATTTGGATACCTTCAAACCTGTAGATAAATTAACCAAATATGTATTGAATGAAATTACTTGCAGTGGGTGTTAGCAAGCACACAGAGGAATGGGACTACCTCCACTGATAGTAACTTGAATTTTACTAATGACCTTGGAATCTTTTGAGACATGTGTTGCGTGAGTTCTCAATAAGATCAATACAGTAGCCTCTGTAGTCAGCTAATCCAGAAGCTGGAGGAGGATTCCTCGAGGCCAGGAGTTGGATGGCAACCTGGACAACAGACAGAGGCTCTCTCAAAAACAACAACAAAACATCACAGTAGTATTATTTACTTTCTTTGGGCTTATGACTGGTGATAAAATCATATGAGTAGAATAAACCCTTGACTTCAATTCAGAAAAGTTGTTTTCAGCCAGGTGTGGCGCATGCTTGTAATTCCTGTAGTTCGGAGGCTGAAACAGGAAGATCACAGCTAGCTACTTGGGCCCTCCACAACTTAGTGAGACCCTGTTTCAAAATAAAAAATAGGGCTGGGGGTATAGCTCAGAGGCAGAATGTCCCTGGGTTCAGTCCCCAGTTCCGAAAAAAAAAAAAAAAAAGTTGTTTTTATGTCCAACGTCAATAAATCTCACTTTAGGCACTCAAATGTTTGATGAATTAATAAAACTACCAGACACTTCGATTTTTTTTATCTGTAAAATGATTAATTCCTATCTCCTAGGAATGTTGAGATTGAATGAAATAATGTGAGACCTTATAAATTGCAAAAGTGTTATAAGAAAGTTGGCGATAGAGTCGGCATAGTGGCGCACAATTGTAATCCCAGTATTTGGGAGGCTGAGACGGGAGGATCCAGGTTCGAGACCAGCCTCAGCTATTTAGTGAAGTCCTCCACAACTTAGTGAGACCCTGTTTCAAAATTACTAAAAAATAGGACTGGAAGTGTAGGTTGGAGGTAGAATGCCCCTGGGTTCAATCCCTAGTACCACACAACAAAAAAAAATAATAAAAATAAAATAGGACTGGGGATGTGGCTCAGAGGTAGAATGCCCCTGGGTTCAATCCCCAGTACCACACCAAAAAAAAAGTGAAGATATTTTCAGACATGAAGACATGAGAACTGGCATAAAATTTTTTAAAATGGAGACCCAAGCTGGGTATGGTGACACATGCTTGTAATCCCAGTACTTGGGAGGCTGAGACAGGAGAATAGTGAGACCCTGTTTCAAAATAAAGAATAAAAATAGGGCTGGGGATGTAGCTCAGAGGCAGAACGGCCCCTGGGTTCAATCCCCAGTACCGCAATAAAAAAAAAAAAATGGAGACCAAATATAATAAGAACAAGTAGCCGGGCGTGGTGGCGCACACTTGTAATCCCAGCATTCGGGAGGCTGAGACCGGAGGATCTGGGTTCGCGGCCAACCTCAGCTACCTAGTGAGGCACTCTGCAACTTAGTGAGACTTGGTTTCAAAATAAAGAATAAAAAATAGGGCTGAGGGTATAGCTCGGAGGTAGAATGCCTCTGAGTTCAACCCCCAGTACCGCAAAAAAAAGAACTAGTGTATTGAGATTGGAGAAAAATAAACTTAGCTAATAGAATAAATTAGGTAAATCAGGCACATTGGTGCATGCCTGTAATCTCAGTACTTGGGAGGCTGAAACAGGAGGATTGCAGGTTTAAGGCCAGCCTCAAAGTAATTTAGCAAGGCAGTTTCAAAATAAAAAATGAAAAAGTCTGAGGGTTGCTCAGAGGTAAGATACACCTGGGTTCAATCCCCAGTACCAAAGAGTAAATTTTTAAAAAGAAAAAAGTCTTTCTACAAATATGTATTGAGCAATTATTGCATATACTATGTAAAAGATTAAAACTGTATAGGAAACAGTACAAATTCATGGTTTTGGGGGGGAGGGTTTGCGGTACTAGGGATTGAACCCAGGGGCATTCTACCTCTGAGCTATACCCCCAACCCTGTTTTTTATTCTTTATTTTGAAACAGAGTCTCACTAAGTTGCGGAGTGCCTCACTAGGTAGCTGAGGCTGGCCGCGAACCCGGATCCTCCAGTCTCAGCTTCCCAAATGCTGGGATTACAAGTGTGCGTCACCACACCTGGCTTCCAAATTAGTGTTGTTAATAATGTTGTTAACCAGGCGTGGTGGCACATGCTTGTAATCCCGGTACTTGGGAGGCTGAGATAGGAGGATCGCAGGTTCTTGACCAGCCTCAGCTACTTAGTGAGACCCTCTGCAACTTAGTGAGATCCTGTTTCAAAATAAAGAATAAAGATAGGGCTGGGGGTGTAGAATGTCCCTGGGTTCCATCCCCAGTACTGAAAAAATAATTATTATTGGTGTATACTGTAATAAAGTATCTACAACACATAGGGGCTTCAGCTGGCTTCCTTCCAAGAGCCTGAACATTAGACTGCCCTCAGAACTAAATTAAATACAAATCTACATAGTAAAGGAAATTAGCCAAAGGTGATGTATTAACAAATAGTGCTCAAGCATTGATCAAGCAGAATAGAAGTGTACTTAGAGGGTTGGGGTGTGGCTCAGTGGTAGAACACATACTTTGCATGCATAAGGCCATGGGAAATTTTTAAAAGTACTTTTAAGCCAGGTCTGATGGCCCATGCCTGCAATCCCAGAGTTTGGGAGGCTGAGATAGGAGGATTGCAGGTTCGAGGACAGCCTTAGTAAATAGTGAGACTCTCATCAACCTCGCAAGACCCTATTTCTTTCTTTTTTTTTTTTTTTCTTTTTGTGGTACTGGGGATGGAACCTGGGGGCATTCTACCTCCAAGATATAGCCCTAGCTCTATTTTTTATTCTTTATTTTGAAACAAGATCTCACTAAGTTGCAGAGGGTAATCCCTCTTGTACCAAGTATTAACCTTCTGTTTGCTGGTTTATGAATAGTATGTGTCAGGGGAGGGAAGTTGTCAGTAGGCTTGGGACAGCAGATGTTTGTCATATAGTACTAAAGTATTTCAAGCTCTTAGTGGTCAGTATTATAACTGATAACACACATACGGTGTATTCAAGCAGAATATTGGTCCTTGCTGTAGACTTTTTTTCTTCTTCTCATGGTGCTAGGGATCAAACTCAGGGCATGGAGCATGCTAGAAAAGCCTTCTGCCACTTAGCTGTATCCCCAACCCAGCTATATTACCAATATTCTTTGCCCTTCTTTTTTCTTTTCGTGTGTGTGTGTGTGTGTGTGTGTGTGTGTGTGTGTGTGTTACTAGAGATTGAACCAGGAGCATTCTGTCTCTGAGTTATACCCCCAGCACTTTTTTAAATTTTTTGTTTTGAAACAAAGTCTTGCTAAGTTGCTGAGGCTAACTGCCAACCTGTGATCCTCCTGTCTCAGTCTCTCAAATATTGGGATTATAGGTATATGCCACCACACCCAGCTGCCCGTTTTTTTCTAAAATTCTTCCTATCTGGCCTGTCCTTAGGGAATTATACTTCTCAATCTAATCTCATCAAATTTGGCCTTGTTTTGATCAAGGATATGTGAGTAGAAATGGCATGAACCACTCCTGAACAGGAATGTATAATTCCAGCATATTATTTTTCCTCTGCCATGAGAGCAACATGTTCCAAATAAAGCTGCTTCTCCAGCTTTGGTCTCAGAATGAAGATGTGCACAAACACAGCTAATGCACAGATGAGCAAGAAAGAAACCTTTATTGTTGTAAGCCACTATGATTGTTTTTGTATCTGGACTAACCTAATATAGCCCCCAAATTATCTGTCCCTGGGAGTAAGCCAAGATCATGTGTACACACATGATAAAAACAAAAACAAAACAAAACAAAAAACAGCTGGGCATAGTGGCACAAGATTGTAGTCCCAATACTTGGGAGGCTGAGACAGGAGGACTGTAGGTTCTCAGCAACTTAAGCAAGGACCTCTGCAACTTAATGAGACACTGTTTCAAAATAAAAAATAAAATAGGGGGTATAGTTCAGAATGCCCCTGGATTCAATCCGCAGTATCACACACACAAAAAAAGTCCAGTTCCAGATTATATGGGAGAAACTGAGGAGCTACAGGTAGAAATTACAGGTATGCAGTATGCCTGGTTTAGGAGGAATCTCACGAAGGAAGAGGTAATTGTAATTTAATGAATGGAAGCCTAATCAATCTTGTCAACTAATCATTGTTTATCTTGTTTAAAGCTCTCTCCAAACAGGATATACAATGATTCTTTGGATGAATAAGGCAGTCACAGAGGCTAACTAGCATTCTCTCTTTAGGTCCTGTCTCAGTCAAGCCAACCTGAGAATTAGGATTTCCATGCCTGTGTGGTTACATGAGAATATCTCAAACTGCCTTAGCTAAGAAATGCTTCTTTTTTTTCTCTCTCTCTTTCCTGTAGTACAGGGGGGTTGAACCCAGGGGCAATTTAGACAGCAATCTAGTGCAACCCTGTTTCAAGATAAAAAAATAAAGCTGGATGTGGTGGCACATGCCTGTAATCCTGGTACTTGGGAAGCTGAGACAGGAGGATCACTGGTTCGAGGACAGCCTCAGCAAGTAGTGATACTCTCAACAACCTAGCGAGACCCTGTTTTGAAATAAAAATAAAATAGGGCTGGGGGTGTAGCTCAGAGGTAGAGTACCCCTGGGTTCAATTCCAGTACCAAAATAAATAAGTAAATATCTGTTCTGGGTTGTTGGTAAATTCCATCTGTAGAGGGTACTGTCTGGACAGCCAGATAGACTTCCTTTATCTCTTCCTCTATCTCACTGACTACCTTTGATGTAAAAAAGCAGTTAGAACCGAAGACAGATGTAGGTCATGTGCTGTTGTAGATCAAAAAAAGGAAACAATTACTGCCACTTAGTATGAAGTGGTGGGGAGTTCAGGAAAGATTTGCAAGGATATGACATTGAACTGGGTCTTGACAAATGAATAGAACTGGTGAAAGGCACGCCACGTGTAAGCAGTCATGAGCAAATACAGGAAGCAAAGGATCATTTGAGGAAGCGCAGAGTAAGGGAAAGGAGGAAAAATCCTATGGACAGATACACTGATTAAGTCGGATTAAGACTCCTGGGTTTTATTTTCTGCTAAGGAGAGTTAGTGGTGGCAGTTTTGTTTTGCTTTTAACCAATTTGAAGTATATTGTTTAGTGACATTAAGTATATTCAAACTGTGCAATCTAAGATGCTTCCACCTAGAACTCCTTCCTTCCCTCTGTCCTTTGCTTAGAGGCAGCCCTGCGTCACTGCCTAATGGCTCACTCAGACTTCTCCAGTTTGCTCCTGTTTTCTCTCATAGATATTTTTATAATAATTTTTTAAATTTTATTTGGTTTTGGTGTCTGATTTTCTGAGGGTATGAACTGACATGAGGAGAGGGAATATGGGATGCTTCCTACCATAATACCTCTCCTGTGTCTCACTGGACATGGGGCCAGGCACATGACTCATCTGATCAGTCATAATATCTGACCCCCACATCCTGGCCCAGGCCTCCTCAGAGTCTCTTGGCATCACTTGGCTCCCAGACCACTTGATCTGCCTCAGTCACAGAATGGCCATCAAGGTCTGAGCAAGGCCTTACAGTTCTGCTGTCTGAGGTCAAATAGCTGCAGGCACAGAACCTATGCCTTCTGCAGCTTCCAGACCCTGATAGCACACCACCTCACAGAACATGGGATCTGGCTCCCTGGGCAGCTGCCGAAGCAGCCAACAAAGCAACTTAGTACAGGGGATTGAGCTACCCATGGAATAAATTGACCAATGGGAGATGACAGGCAGGAAGGAGCAGGTTTTAGAACAATCCACTCTCCCTCAGATGGACTGTTTCAAGGCATAATTTCTCGATATGAACTGGCTAGAGACATTCTTCATGGCCAAATAGGTGTACCTGTCGAGAGACTAGCTATATCTCTTCTCAGCACACTGAGAAGTGGCCAGCAAACGTTTCCTTTCCTTCTTCCCATCTTCTGCTTTCCCTTGCCCCTCATTCATTGTCCTAGGATTGTGCCTCTCACATGAAGCTTTAGCACTTAATCCTGTCTTCTGCCTTCGTTTTCTAGGAAGCCTTTTAAAGACAGGCCGCAGACTCTGAACGGATGGGTACATGACCCAAACTAAGCAAAGCAAAGCCTTTATAAAGATTTGAAATACGGATATAGGAGAGACAGCGTTTCTCTTCTGGAGATCATGAGCCGCAGGAACTAAGAGTGTCCATCATTCCTGCTACATGGAGAGTGCCTGCCTGGGCATGAAGATGTCCCGGAGGAAGGCAAAGCTCTGAGCCCAGACATCCTTTGAGCTGAGTTCAACTTTCCCCAGTTTGTGTAGATGTTGTCATTTCTTTATCTCTCTGAAGACCAGTTTTCCCAATTCATATCATATAAAACATGGCCATCCGTGAATTCCAGGTCACCTCCATTAAAAAGGTCATCCGAGTATGAGAATTTTTAGGCTCAATTCCAAATTTCTGAGAGGAAGAACTCCTGCGTGGGCTAGCTCCGGCAAAGTGTCCACCCCTGAACCAACCAACATTGTTGAGCGGGAAGGAGCATCATGTGCTGTAACCCTGTGAATAAAGGTATGCTGAGCCAGGCGTGGTAGCACATACCTATAATCCCAGTAGTTGGCAGGCTGAGACAGAAGGATTTGAGGCCAGCCTCAGCAATTTAGTAAGACCCTGTTTCAAAACAAAATTAAAAGGGCTGGGGGTGTAGCTCAGAGTTAGAATGCCCCTAGGTTTAATTCCCAGTACCAAAAATAAAACACAACAATAAAGATATGCTGGAGGATGGAAATAGAGTGGGAGTCCAGAACTGGGCAGACCAAACATTGGCTGTTCACTCCCAGAGAACAAATAAAGGAAAATAGCATAAAGAGAAGATATCAAGCTAGGAGTGTTGTTGTAAACCTGTAATTCTAGTACTTGGCAGGCTGAGAGAGGAGGATTGGAGGTTCACGACTAGCCTCAGCAACTTAGGGGTCCTTGTTTTAAAAAAAAAAATTTTAAATAGGAGGAGGTAGAATGCCCATGGGTTCAATTCCCAGTACTGCAATAAATAAATAAATAAATAAAATAAAATAGGAGCCGGGCATGGTGGTACATGCCTGTAATCCCAGGACTTAGGAAACTGAGACAGGAGGATCACAGGTTTGAGGACAGCCTCAGCAAGTAGTGAGACTCTCAGCAACCTAGCAAGATCATGTTTCAAAATAAAAATAAAATAGGTCTGGGAGTTTAGATCAGAGGTAGAATGACCCTGGGTTCAATCCTCAGTATCAAAAGAAAAATAAATAAAGTGGGGCTAGGGATGTAGCTCAGAGGTAGAATATCCCTGGGGTTCAATCCCCAATTCCCTGAGGGAGGGAGGGAGGGAGGGAGGGAGAGAGAAAGAAAGAATATATATCAGAGGACAGAACCTTTCTCTAAAGCAATGTTATCCAATAAAGCTTTCTGTGATGATGGAAATGCTTCATATCTGCACTGTTCAACATAATAGCCATTAGTTTCTTGTGGCTCTTGGGTACTTACTTGAAAGATGGTGCAATTGAGAAGCCAAATTTTAACTTCATTGTATTTAAATTTAAATAGCGAAATGTAGCTAATGACACCATATTGGGAAACACAGATCTAGACAACTGGTCCACTTGCAGAGGCAGCATGGAGTACCAGCTATAGAATGTGCTTCAGGGTCAGTCTGATCTGGGTTCAAGTCCCAGCTCCACTTACATAACTCTCCTGAGCTGGAGAAGTGAAAGATGAAAACAACAGTCAATGGTACGTGGTACCATAAAGACAGAAAGGGGCAGAGATCTATAAAGATAAAAGGGTCTGTCATGTTTAGCAATTAGGAGACTATGAGTGAAGATGAGTATTAAAAATGTGATGGGCTGAGTGTAGTGGTACATGCTTGTAATCCCAGTACTTGGGAGGCTGAGACAGGAGGGTCACAGGTTTGAGGATAGCCTCAGCAAGTAGTGAGACTCTCGTCAACCTAGCGAGACCCTGTTTCCAAATAAGAAATAAAAAATTGGGTTGGGGGTATAGCTCGAAGGTAGAATGCCTCTGGATTCAATCCCCAGTACCAAAAAAAAAAATAATAATAATAATGTGATGGAAGCTGAGCGTGGTGGCGCATGCTTATAATCCCAATATTTGGAAGACTGAGATAGGAGGATTGCAGGTTCGAGGATAGCCTAAGCAAGTAGTGAGACTCTCATCAATCTAGTGAAACCTTGTTTAAAAAATAAAAATTAAATAATAGGGCTGCAGGTGTAGCTCAGAGGTCAGTATAGTAGGTACTTAACATCTATTGAATGAATGAATTAATTAATTAATTAATGAAAGCAATCTACTTTGGGGCATGGCAGGTACTCTATAATATGATGTTAATTAAGTTATCAGAAGGAAGAAAACCTGTAGACAGTGCCAAGGAATCCTTCTTGGCTTAGAAACCCTGTTTTTAAGGTTGTTAGCATATTGCCTAGCACAGAGGAATGGGTGAACAAGTGATCACTATTGTAGTTATTGTTAGTGGAGAAATATATAAGATTGAGATAAGGCCTTGAAATAGTAATCTCATTTAATCCTTAAACCAACTCAATGAGATGGGTTTTATTAGGTTAATTTTACAGATGAGACACTTAAAGAAAAAATGCAGGCAGACATGGTGGTACACACCTGTAATTCCAGTACTTGGGAGACTGAGCCAGGAGGATCACAGGTTCGAGGTCAGCCTCAGCAAGCAGTGAGACTCTCTTCAACCTGGTGAGACCCTGTTTTCATCAGACTGAGGATGTAGTTCAAAGGTAGAATGCCTCTGGTTCAATCCCCAGTGCCACAAAGAAGAAGGAGAAGAAGAAGAAGAAGAAGAAGAAGAAGAAGAAGAAGAAGAAGAAGAAGAAGAAGAGTAGTAGTAGGAGGAGGAGGAGGAGGGGGGGGGGCGTGGTGGCACACGCTTGTAATCCCAGCATTTGGGAGGCTGAGGGCTGAGATCAGAGAATCCAGGTTCACGGCCAGCCTCAGCTACCTAGTGAGGCCCTCCGCAACTTAGTGAGACCCTGTTTCAAAATAAATAATAAGAGCCGGGCGTGGTGGCGCACGCTTGTAATCCCAGCATTCGGGAGGCTGAGACCGGAGGATCCAGGTTTGAGACCAGCCTCAGCTACCTAGTGAGGCACTCCGCAACTTAGTGAGACTCGGTTTCAAAATAAAGAATAAAAAATAGGGCTGGGGGTGTAGCTCGGAGGTAGAATGCCCCTGAGTTCAATCCCCAGTACCGCAAAAAAATAAATAAATAAAAATAAATAAATAAATAATAAAATAATAGGGCTGGGGGTATAGCTCGGAGGTAGAATGCCCCTGGTTCAATTCCCAGTACCTCCCCCCCCCCAAAAAAAAGAAGAGGAGGAGGAGGAGGAAGAAGTATTTGTCCAAAGTCATTTAGCTCAGACATGACAGGACTGGCCTTGAACCTAAGCTTACCTAATTCCAGAGTTTAACTGCCAACAATTAAGGCTTCAGAGCCAGGAAGCAGAAAGAGGCTAAAAACAGGAGCTTAATTCACTGTTTCAGTCTACCACAACAACTTCGATACCACCTTCTTCCTCTATGCCCCCTAGTTGGCTTCTTGCCATGCTCTTCCTCCCTTCTACTGAGTTCACCTCTAAGCTCCCATTCTGCTTCCTGTCCCACTCAATATATCTGCTCTCCTTTGACTCAAAGAGGCAGGAGATGGGATAGGGTCAAAGGAGGCCTTTTTGTTGGTTTGGGTTTGGTTTTAAGAAGCCAAATTCTAGAGCAAGTAAACAAACTAAATATTCCAGTAGAGAAGAGGAAATTGACGATACGAATGAGAGAATGTCTGCAGAGGTCAAGTGCCTGGGTTCCTGAGCACAGGCCAGAGGAGAGATTCACCACAGACAGGAGCTGGAAGACAGAGAATATGGGTAAAGGAGCAGGAAAGTTGGTAAAGCTTAGGATGCTTAAAATCAAGAGTTAATGTTGCCAGAATTGATGACTTTGTGTGGATCTTGCTTTTCAGATTTCAGGGCATAGTTCATTAATAAATCATGAAAGCATTTAGAAGTTTGTGGCCAGCTTTTATTTAAAAAGAAAACAGAATAGCATTAAAAATTTGGATGAAGCCGGGCGTGGTGGCGCACGCTTGTAATCCCAGCATTCGGGAGGCTGAGACCGGAGGATCCGGGTTCGCGGCTAGCCTCAGCTACCTAGTGAGGCACTCCGCAACTTAGTGAGACCCGGTTTCAAAATAAAGAATAAAAAAATAGGGCTGGGGGTATAGCTCGGAGGTAGAATGCTCCTGAGTTCAATCCCCAGTACCACCAAAAAAAAAAAAATTTGGATGAATTGCACACAACAAGGGTAAATTCTGTGAAAACTATTGTGAAACTTTTGTTTCAATCATTTATACATCAATACGTGTCCTGGTGACAGTATAAAATTTATTTTTATTAAGAGTAAAGAATATTTGTTTGTTTGTTTTGTGATACTAGGGATTGAGCTCAGGGGCATTCTACCTCCAAGGTACACCCCTAGCCCTATTTTATTTTTATTTGGAAACAGGGTCTCACTAAGTTGATGAGGGTCTCACTACTTGCTGAAGCTGCCCTCGAACCTGAGATCCTCCTGTCTCAGCCTCCCAAGTACTAGAATTACAAGTAGGCACCACCATGTCCAGACTAAAGAATATTTAAAAGGTACTATTTAGGATGTGACCACAGGAAAGTGCCTGATCTCTAGTACTTTCTTTCTCTTCCGGAGTTGTTCATACTGCTTGTAAATTGGTCTTGCTGTGAGACAAATTATAAACACTCTAAGGTGCATCAGCCTCAACTATGCTATTCCAGAACTCCATAGCATGTGGGTTACACGTGTGCTCTCAAATAATCTTCTGATCTTCAAAGCTACTCTTCCTTCCTGGTTATCATTACCCTTATTGTCCCAAGATGAGTGCAAACAGCTCCAGGGCCTTCATGTTTCCTATTTATAATTAGTAAGAAGGAGAGTCTGTATACTAGACTTCTTGGCAAACATCTGAGATTTGCTCTGATTGAGTTGGCTGAGTTTACATCACCGTCCAGTCATTCTGGCTAGTAGGATTGAGTGTCCTGATCCTGATTGGTTCAGCCCTGTATTACCTGATAGAATTAGCTTCCTGAAAAGGAAATGAGGGTCTATCAGAAAGGGAGAAATAGAGAAATGATGTAGTCACTTAATGTTCAATACATATGGACCTTAATATGGTGCTAGCCAGACATGGGATTGCATGCCTATAATCCTGGTATTTGGGAGGCTGAGACAGGAAGACCACAGGATTGAGGTCAACCTCAACAACTTAGTGAGATGCTTAGCAACTAAGTGAAACCTTGTTTAAAAGGGGTGGAAGAGCTGAGAGTGTAGTTCCAAGATAGAATGCCCCTGGGTTTAATCCCCAGAACCAAAAAAATAATAATGGTGTTAAAATTAGTTGAAAGTTTCAATAGTATTTGTGCTAATAGTCATTTGCCTATTTACTCAGAGCTGCGCTCTAACCTTCTCATGTTCTGTTTTGTATTGAAGTATGATGGACCCCCACAATTACATTTCCCAGACTCCTCCTGCCAGCTAACCTCCTGTCAGATTAGGCCAATGGGAAATACAGGTGGGAAATTGTGCACTTGGAGAGCAGATGGTGGTAGGAGAGGCAATGCCATAGTTCCCTGTGTGTCTGCTAGAGACTGTGGCAGCAGACAGTAGTTAGAGCTTGGAGACCTTTAGCATTTGTGGCAGTGGACCACTGTCACACTGCAAAAATAATACTCTAAACTGGGTGTGGTGGCACACACCTGCTCCCACACCTACCTCAGCTAGTAGAGTTGCCTCATGGCGAGCTCACTGCTTGCTTCCCAAGATCTCTGTGTTGTGGGCCAGGAGGGATGGGCTCCAGAATAAACAGGTAGGAACCCAGCCATGAGCATGCTGGCAAAGGAAACCAAAAATGAACAGTCAGGAAAAGGTATCTGTGCAGCAAAGTAGATTTCAGGGATGGAAGAGGGGCAGAGACTTTCATTTTTTAGCAGTGTGGATGGAGGGATAGACTGATGGTTCTCAACATTCTGTCTTGTCTTCCACCAAATTCTCTGCAATCAAAACAAGAAAACTGAGACTTCCAAAAGCATTTATCCTTGCCAATATCTGAGGAACTGTTAAAAAATCCTTACATCCAGCCGGGCGTGGTGGCGCACACTTGTAATCCCAGCATTTGGGAGGCTGAGACCAGAGGATCTGGGTTCACGGCCAGCCTCAGCTACCTAGTGAGGCCCTCCACAACTTAGTGAGACTCTGGTTCAAAATAAAGAATAAAAAATAGGATTGGGGGTATAGCCCAGAGGTAGAATATCTTTGAGTTCAATCCCCAGTACCACAAAAAAAGAAAGAAGAAGAAGAAGAAGAAGAAGAAGAAGAAGAAGAAGAAGAAGAAGAAGAAGAAAGGGCTGGAGTAGAATGCCCCTGTGTCAATCTCCCATTTCCACAATAAATAAATAAATAAATAGGCTTAGGGTGTAGCTCAGAGGAAGAACACCCCCACAGTGTTAATTCTCCAGCACCACATACACACAAAAAAGAAAAGAAACCAGGCATGGTGGCTCATGCTTGTAATCCCAGTACTTGGGATGCTGAGACTGGAGGATCCAGGTTTTCGACCAGCTGCAACTACTTAGTGAGGCTCTCTGCAACTTAGTGAGACCCTGTTTCAAAATAAAGAATAAAAAATAGGGCTGGGGGTGTAGCTCGGAGGTAGAATGCCCCTGGGTTCAATTCCCAGTACCGCAAAAAAGTAAAAATAAAGAAAAGAAAGTATGCTA
>PVLC010005997.1:61717-72676 GCA_004027655.1 Graphiurus murinus
TTTTGGTACTGGAGATTGAACCCAGAGGCATTATACCTCCGAGCTACATCTTAGTCCTAGTTTTTTTCTTTATTTTGAAACAGGGTCTTGCTAAGTTGCAGAGGGTCTCACTAAGTAGCTGAGGCTGGCCGCGAAACCGGATCCTCCGGTCTCAGCCTCCCAAATGCTGGGATTACAAGCATGTGCCACCACGCCTGGCTCCGTGTTTGTTTTAAAAGAATTTCCCTTGTGCAACAGTCTGGAGGGTGTTGAAACTAAGTCCCTGGCAGCAGCTGAACTTAGGAGTGAGAGGACGGCAGCTTGTACTAGGGAGTGGTGATGGAGATATGGAGCAGTGGGTGAGCTGGGAGGTATTTAGGAGGCAGACTGGGGCTGGCCCTGAGAACTAAGTGGATAGAAGTGAGAAGGGGGTGGGGGGAGTTGGGAATGACTCCCGGATTTCTGGCTTGGGCAGTTGGTACCTTGATTAGTTAGCTTTGATCACTATAACAAATTCACAAGACAATCAACTTTATAAAGAGAAAATGTTTTTCAGCCCCCAGTACTGCAAAGAGAGAGAGAGAAAGAGAGAGAGAGAGAGAGAGGCAGAGAGAAGGTTATTTGGCTCACAGTTTTAGAGATTTCAGTCCATGATTTGTTTGGCCTATAGTGGCATGTAATGGCAGGAGCCCCCAATGGTGCAAAACTGTTTACATCATGGCTGGGAAGTAAGAGAGAAAGGAGGAAGGGAGCAGAGTCTCACAATACCCTTTAAAGGCACCTCCCCATACACACCACCAATGGACTGATGACCTCCCAGTTCCAGTAGTGTAATGCTGAGGACCAAGCCTTTATTGCACGGACCTTTGGGGACACTCAAGGTCCAAACCTCCAAACCACAGCGAGCAAGGCAGAGGGCATCTGGAAGGAAAGAGGCAGCTTGGGCTGGCAGAGCAGGTGGCCCTCTAGACCAAGTCAATAGAAACATGGAAATATTTCTCTCTCTCTCTCTCTCTCTGGTAGTGGGGATTGAGCCCAGGGACATTCTACCTCTGAGCCACACTCCCAGCCCTATTGTATGTATGTATGTATGTATGTATGTATGTATGTATGTATTTTCGATACTGAGGGTTGAATCCGGGGTCATTCTACCTCCGAGCAACACCCTAGCCTTATTTGTTATTCTTTATTTTGAAACAGAGTCTCACTAAGTTGCAGAGGGCCTCACTAAGTTGCTGAGGTTGGTCTTGAACCTGTGATCCTCCTGTCTCAACCTCCCAAGTACTGAGATTACAAGCGTGCACCACCATACCTGGTTCTTTATTTTTATTTTGAAGCAGGATCTCGCTAGATTGATGAGAGTCTACTATTTGCTAAGGCTGTCCTCGAACCTGCGATTCTCCTGAGACTGGGTTCAATCCCCAGTAACTAACACACACACACACACACACACACACACACACACACACACACACACACACACACACACGGGGGTGGGGGGGGAAATCAGGAAGGGGAACTGAGGACCGAGGCCAGCAGTTTCCGGGGTGGCCACGAGAGGGAAGTGGTGAGCAGCCTCCGGGAGACTCTGGCTCCGCTGTGCTAAAGCACCTGCAGAGGACCCAGATGGCAGGGCTGGGGTTTCCGGGACTTCCCGGTCCTTGAACAGGTGGGCGCTGGCCGGGACGCCTTGGGAGGAGCCTCCGCAATGTGTTTGGTCTAGACTCCCACAGTCCCGGGTAGTCCCTTCGTGACTTGAAGCAGAGGCTGGCGGGCCCGAGCGGACAAAGTAGAGGGCGACTGGGATTTATCCCCTCCAGTCTGTGATTTGTCTTGCAAACTCGTTAATGGTCATTTCTTCTGTATGGAAGTTTTATAGTCAAATGTATCCCCCCTCTAGGTTTCATCATGCTGAGAAAGTCTTTTCCATCTTCAGGATCACCAAAATATTCACTGACCTTTTCTTCCCGCATAGTGTGGTATTATTATTTAAATATGTGCCCTGCTTGGAATTTATTTCACTGAAGGCAAGGACATGGTTTTCTTCTGTTTCTTCCAATGACTCGCCAGTTATCCCACCCATTTGCCAGTGATATTTCCCTTGTGTATCTGAAGCTCTGTCTTCATCATAAACTAAATTCCCATGGGCAGCTGGGTCTATTTCTTTTCTTTGTACAAATTTATGGGCTATGGTTTCAAAATTCAATATATAATACAGTGTGAAATGATCAAATCAAGGTAGTTAATATTTCTCTCTCCTTAACTCTTTTAAAAAACTGTGTGATTAACATATAATAATTGTGCTTATTTATGTAGTCACAGTATAATATTTCAGTACATGTATACAATATGTACTGACCCAAACAAAATAATTAATGTTTCCATCTGTGTGTGTGTGTGTGTGTGTGTGTGTGTGTGTGTTTACTGGGAATTGAATCCAGGGGCATTCTGCCTCTGAGCTACATCCCCAGCCCCTTTTAAAAAATGTTTTATTTTGAAACAGGATTTCCCTAAATTACTGTGCAATGGTCTCAAACCTGCAGTCCTCCTGTTTCAGCCTTCCAAGTACTGGGATTACAGGTGTGTGTGTGCCACTGCACCAGACATGTCTCTGTCTCTTTATTATTTCTGTGCATTTGGAACTTTAAAACTCCTTTCTTCTAGTGAGTCATAAAATATATAATAGGTTGAGCTGGGGGTATAAGTAGCTCAGTGGTAGAGTACTTGCCTAGCATACTTGAGGCCTTGGGTTCAATCCCCTGAATATATATATGTGTGTGTGTGTGTGTGTGTGTGTGTGTGTGTGTGTGCCTAACCTTTTCACATTTTGAGACAGGATCTAGCTAAATTGCCAAAGCTGGCCTCAAACTTTTAATCCTCCTACCTCATCCTCCAGAGTAGCTGGGATTACAGGTATGTACCATCCAGTTTAGACTTTTTTCTTTCTTTTTTTTTTTTTTTTTTTTTTTAGGTACTGGGGATTGAACTCAGGGGCATTCTACCTCCGAGCTATACCCCCAGTCCTATTTTTTATTCTTTATTTTGAAACCGAGTCTCACTAAGTTGTGGAGTGCCTCACTAGGTAGCTGAGGCTGCCCGCGAACCCGGATCCTCCGGTCTCAGCCTCCCGAATGCTGGGATTACAAGCGTGCGCCACCACGCCCGGCTTAGACTTTTTTATTTCTGCATATTTATTATATGTGCATTTAAGAATCAACCCCTTAACTGAGCATGGTGGCACAAGCCTATAATCCCAGTGCTTGGGAGGCTGAGACTGAAGGACAATAGGTTTGAGACCAGCCTCAGCAAGTAGTGAGACTCTCATCAACCTAGTGAGACCCTGTGTCAAAATAAAAATAAAATAGGACTGGGGGGTAGCTCAGAGGTAGAATGCCCCTGAGTTCAACCCCAGTAACACACACACACACACACACACACACACACACACACACACTCAACCCCCTACTCACCTAATCTTTCTGGAAGCCAATATGGAACTTTGGAGTCCCTGAAATTATATAAAAGTATATATATATTTGCAAATTTCTCAAAGTTCAGTGATTCCACAGGGAACAGCTGGTTTGCCAGTCTTTGTGACAGGGGTGAGGGAAAAGCACAGAGAAAGCCTGACTCCTCTCTTCTCTCCCAGCGCTCACGGCTCTGCTCTCCCATCCCTCATCCCCACTCTTGTAACTTCCTTGGCCCTCACTTGCCTCCTCTGATCTCATTGCCCTCGCTGCTCCAGAGCAATCATTCTGCCACACACGCCCTAGTTCTAGGCCTAGGCCTGATAAGGATTAGATGAAAACATATTAATTAATAAGTAAATAAAATCATGAGTCCACAGCTCCACCTCTGACCCGCTATGAGACCAAGCTTTAGGCTTTCCACTTTGCTGGGGCCTCAGTTTACCCTCCTCACAGACCAGGTGAGAAAGGATGAGATAGGATGGGGGCTACAGGGAAGAAACAGCTAGCTAGTCCCAGGAGGTCCTTTTCTTATTTATATTTTTGGCAGTGAAGGGGATCCAACCCAGAGCCTCACACATGCTAGGCAAGCACTCTACCACTAACCTACACCTCCAGTCCCAAGGAGGCCCTTTTTTTTTTGGTACTGGGGATTGAACCCAGGGGCATTCTACCTCTGAGCTCCAGTCCCAGCCCTATTTTTTATTCTTTACTTTGAAACAGGGCCTCACTAAGTAGCTGAGGCTGGCCGTGAACCTGGATCCTCCTGTCTCAGCCTCCCAAGTACTGAGATTACAAGCATGCACCACCACGCCCAGCTTCCCAGGAGGCCCTTTAACCCCAATAATTTCTCCTGTTCTTCTCACCTTCCCACTCCCCATTCACATCTTAATTCATGCCTTCAGCAGGAAGAATATTTATTTTACCTGCCTCCCACAAATACAGTGAAATTAAGAAGCCTGGAGCTTAAGAGTGGGATTGATTAGTCCTAAACAAGCTTAAACACAGCACTGGGGCTGACATGACCCTAGGGGAGACTTTACACAGTACACTCCTCCAGACCCAAGCTGCCGAGGAACCTGGGACTCAGGGCGTTCACTTTGGAGTTCATTTAGGCAGTCACCGAGTCCTAGAACAGTTTTTGAACCCTGGTACTATTGCTAGTTGGGGCCTGAGAGTCCTCTGCGTGGGGGATGGCCTGTGCATTGTAGATGTTGGGCAGCATCCCTGGTCTCTTCTCTCGCATCTCCAGACATTGCCAATGTCTCCCGATGGGCGAGATCGCCCCGAGGTGAACATCACTGCCCTAGGAGAAGTGGAGAGGGTGGAAGGAGGCTAACTTAGGTCACTGGGTGGGACAGTCTCTAATCCCTTACCCACTGTCGGAAAGGGACATTGTAAAGTCTTTTTCTTCACGGCAGTCTTGCGGGCGAGTCTTTTCTCCTCTCTGAGCTTCAGTTTTTCATCTGCAAAAGGGACTTGGTGTTCGTATGTAAGTCGTTTCCCCTTCTCTCACCATCGGATGTTCCTGGATCTGGGCCAAGGTGGAGCAGGGGGCACCACGTTAGGTCCTGGGAGGTGCCCCAAAGAGCAGGAAGGATGAGAAAGAACTGATGGCAGGGGTGCTGGTGGAGAGGTGTGGACTTGCAGGAAGCAGCAACACCCTAGGGACAGGGAGAGGCTTGAGGCCTCCCCAGACCCTGCTCCTTCCAGGCCCACCCCTTGGAGGCCTCAGCAACGCCGGTCGCGCCCCACCTGCAAGCCCAGAGACTCCGATTCCTCAGGCCCCGCCTACCGGCCCGGCCCCGGCCCACAGGCCACGCCCCATTATCATGGCTCCTCCCACCAGGGAAGAGGCCCCGCCCCATAAGGCCCCGCCTCCTTCTTCGCCTCCCGCCAGCCTGGGCTCTGGCTTTGCACCCGGCGGCGCCAGAGAACGGTGGCGGGTGCGGAGCCCGCAGCACAGGCTGGCGGAGCGGAGCTGCCCGGCCTGGTGGCGGGCGATGCCCCCGTGAGCCTCTCTCGCCTCCCCTCCCCGCCCCGCGTCCTACCCCTTCGGAGTCCGCGCCAGCCTGGGGCCGGGCCGCGCCTACCGCCGGGTCCGCGGGGCGGGGTCCCGGGGTAGCACCTGCCCCGCCTTGCGGAGCCGCCTCGGCCTGCGGAGCCCCCCTCCCTGTCTGGACTCCAGCCCCACCTCGGGGTAAGTCAGTAGGCCTTGATCGCCTGGGAGTGGACGTGGGGAGGGGGCTGCAGTCTGGCGGACCATGGGGGTGGGGGTTGCTGCGGTGAAGCGCTACGCAGGCTGGTGAGTGTGCCGGCTCCGGGGGGCGGGGGCCTGGGGATGCGCACAGCGCGTGCGGTGGCGCTGGGGCGGGGGCTAAGATATGAGAGGGGACATGAGGTGCTTTGGGAAGCCTGGAAAAAATGGGGTGGAGGGCCCCCGGAGTCTTGAGTTCTTTGCTGATGCTCGGAGCACCTGGGGCCCTCCTCTTCAACAGCATTGCCTCGCTTGGCATTTTTGGAAAGTGCTTAAAATCCTTCCTGGAAAGGGAGCTGGAAGGCAACCTGCCTTTCTCCCTCCTGCCCGTGCCCTGGTTGAGAAGCGGCCACTTTTTCCTCCCAACATGACACCATCGTGGTGCCCAGAGGGCCACCCCCCACCCCATGAAAGAAAAGGGGTGGTGCTCTCTCCTGTCTCAGGTGGGAAGAGGGGGCTTCTGGGAAGCTGGGAGGGACAGCTGGCCAATCGAATGGGGAGAGCCAGGGTTCAGGGAGGCTTGGCAAAGACCCTTGTTGGCCAACTCGGGGACCCACTGGTCCCTGGGGAGAATATCTTCCCTGGTTGGCCTCCTGGCTGCCCGGCCCCATGCCTACCATCACCTTCCCTGGACAACCCAACCCTGAGGAGTGGGTTTCTTGCCAGTGTCCTGGGCCTCGAAGCTGGGGAAGGGCCCATAGGTCTTGTAGTCCAGGACTGTGGTGGACAATGCCATACCTAAGGCCAGAGAACAAGGGACACTGGTTGGCACTGCCACCTGAGGACTGCTTGTATGTGGCCCTTCAGAGTTTGGGAATGTGGGTGAATGTCAGTGTCCAACACTAGCCCAGGGGTGTTATCTAGGTGTGGTGAGGAAAGCAGCTACCCCTTTGGTCTTATCCTCTATCCATGATGACTCAAGTCTGAAGTTCTTGGTTGGGGGCCTGAATGGTGAGGAGGGTCTTTCTGGGTTGGGCTTGGTCACCAAGGGGTTAACAAGTCATCCCCACACTTGCTGCCAGCCACCAATTAGTCTGTAATCATGCAGCTGCCAACTGTCCCTAGGGGCATTCTCTGATTGGGCAGGGGCCTGCTGGGGAGGGACCATGCAACCTGTGCACAAACCAAGCACCAGGTCCTTTGGAGTTTGCTTCGGACCCACACACCCCTTCCCTGCCCTCTGTGCACAGCTGCCTGGCTTGGGGACTTCCTGGGGCTTTGCACTAAATGCGACCCTTTCCAGCGTATGAAGCCCAGGGTTGATTATAACTTGACTTCAAACCTAGGTTCTGCCACTTTCTGGCTGTGTGATATTAAAGAAATCACTTCCCCTCTCTGAGCCTCTTTCAGTCAAACAAACTGAAGAGTAAATGGAATGGTGGATTTGAAGTCTGAGCTCAAAAGATAACTGCCAAACTGCTGAGCAGCCCCTGTGCTGAGTCCTTGCTGGGCAGGTAGGCGGGAGCCAGGTGCTGAGAGGACTCTAAAGGGACCAGGTCCCTTCCCTCAGGGCGTGTGGTCTGTGTCACTGTCTTAACTGTTCTCTCTCCCTCCTTGCTCACCGACACTTCTGGTCTCTGGACATAATTGGATTTTACTCTGCGGAGCCCAGGCCTAAAGCTGCTGCTCCCTGGGCTCCTCTGCTCCCTGCCCAGGTGCTGAGTTCTGTGGGGTCTCTCAGGGGTCTGGGCCATGTCTGCAGCTGTAAGAGCAGCTGGCCCTTTAAGGAGTGAAGAAAACAATTATCAGGCCTGGGCATTGCATCAGCTGGAGCCTGGAGGGTCCCCGGGGAAGGAGGGGCAGGCTGGTGGTTGATTTCATTAGTGCCATGTGAGAACTCTCACCTGAGTCTGCCCCACTCCCCAGCCACAGCTTTCCCCCTCAGCAACAGTGGCCCCCCGGGGCCCCTCCCGCCCCAGGAGCCCCACCTCCACCTCAGAGGACTCTCTGTGCACCCCCCCCAAATCCTGGGCCAGGCAGAGGGGGTGCAGGGAGGTGTCTCTCATACTGGCCTTTTGCTGACTGTGGCAGTGTCTCCCCTGCCAGCGTTCTGCTGACTTGGGGTGCCAGGTACATTTTGCTGATGATGGGGTGCCTCCCTCATTAGTGTTTGGCTGACCTGGGGGTGTTTCCTCCACACTAGTTTTGTTGATTCAGGGGAGGGGTGGTTGGGCACTGGCCTTTGGCCAGCAGTGGGGGGGCGTCTCCCATGCAGGTAGACTGCTGGCCAAAGAGAAGCCTCATGGACTGGGGTGTATGGACCGAGAGCCTTAGAAACCACTGCCCTCTGGGTGGAGGTGAGCTGGCTGCAGATGGTGAGTCACAGGACAGGAAAGAGACTGGGTACTTGGTCATCGCAGACCAGGGTTCAAATCTTCTGTCCTCCATCTCCAACCTGTTACCACTTCAGGCTGTGGCCTCAACTCCTGAGCCCCCTTCTATCTCCTCTGGAAAGTTGGAACAGTGTGCACCCCTACTGGCCCACTTCATCTGAAAAGTGGTTAGGGGATTCAAGGTGGTAACCAGTCACAGCTCCTGGCCCAGGAGTGGCAGGTGGAAGGTGCATGTTGTACACCAGTAGGTCTCTTCTCTTTGGAAGGTTGGGCTCTTCATGCCCCCAGCTCAAGATACCAGAACAAGACAAGGAGGGTCAGGGAGGAGTGGTGAGAGGGGAGAAAGAGAGCATAGCCCTCCTGCTTACAGTGAAGGAGGATGCGTTGAGTCCATTGGGCATTGCAGATATGCCAAGCTCTGAGATCCAGGCAGGCCCTGCCCTCCTGGATCAACATCCTAGCACGGTGTGATTCAGAGCAGGTAAGTACACCTGCAACAAGTGTTGAAAGGAGGGGCTCAGGAGGCAGCCCCCGAGGGCTTTAAGCAGAGGAGACAGGGCCAGATTTCTAGAGTGTTGCCTGCAGGCAGAGCCTCCTCACGGTGACCTCGTGCCTTCTCCATCCCATGTAGCAGCGCAGCCTGGGCACCCAGGGAGCGGTTGTTTATGTGGCTTTCCCCAGGAGGGAGGGGGCCAGGCCTAGTCCCTCCAGCTCCCTCTCTGGGCTGAGCCGCATCTCAGCCTTGTTGACAAAGTTCAGCCTTTGGGGCCAGGTTTTCACAGCCTCCTTGGGGAACCAGAAGGCAAGAGGCAGGGCTTTGGTACCAGACTGGCCCTTGTTCACATTCCAGCTCTGCAGCTCATGAGCAAGGCATGTCTTGTGGTTTTGTTTTTGTTTTTGTTTTTGTTTTTTGTACTGGGAATTGAACCCAGGGGCATTCTACCTCCGAGCTACACCCCCAGCCCTTTTTATTTTTCGTTTTGGAACAAGGTCTCACTAGATTGCTGAAAGTCTCATTGAGTTGCTGAGGTTGTCCTTGAACCTGCCATCCTTCTGTCTCAGCCTCCCAAGTTCTGGAACTACAGGCATGTGTCCCCATGCCTGGCTTACATGTCCCGTCTTTGAACTTCAGTGTCCTCGACTATGAAATGGGATTGATGTTAATCTCTCTGTGGAAAGGATAAAGTGAAATTCTAGATGAATCATAAAGCCCTGTCTCAGAGTCAGCAGGCAGTTTACTGCTGGGGACTGGCACTGGCACCTGCTCTGGCCAGGCCCAGGGCTGGCTGAGGGGTGGGGGAAGGGTGGGTTTCAGGAGTCCACAGTCACACAGGGCTCTGTGCTTAGAAGGACCCCAGACTTAGTTTAATTTTCTGCTGTCACCATCTTGAAATTCTTCATAGTTTTGAATGAAGGGTCCTCTGCTTTCCTTTAGCACTGGGCCCTGCATGTGATATGGCCCACAAATTGGGAAGGAGTAGGAAGAGTCAAGGAGAGACACAGACCTGTAGATAGTTCACAAGTGGAAGAAGGAAAAGGTGCAGGACATGACTAACTGCCCGAAGGTGGGCGAGGTGTTAATCATGGTAACATTTATTTAGTGCTTACTGTGTGCTGGTTCTCTGCTAAGCGCTTTGTGTGCTCATCTTCAAGCAACCCTATGAGGTGGGTATGACTCTCGTCTCCATAGTTTAGATGAGGAAACTGAGGTTATCTGGCCAAACTCTGCCGCATAGCTATCAGGTAAGTGGCAGAGCTGGGATTGAAAGCCAGGTTGTCCAGCTGCAGAGCTTATGGTTGGAGCAGGAAGTCTTCGCCCAGAAGGAGGGGCTGCCTGAGTGGTGCTGAAGGGGAACTTGGCTTTGTCCAGGAGAGGAAGGTGCAGAGGGAAGGAAAGGCGCTCTCCGCTGGAAAGAGTCTATGTGGAGGGTCTGCTACTCAGCCATGCGAAGGAGAGCCAAAGCCGGATGATGCCAGGGGTTGAGAGAAGGTAACCCTAGGATTTCATGGTTCTGATTTCTGGAGCTCAGAGCCCTTGGTCATTCTGCCCCCAGGTCCTGCTGCTACCATGGCTCTTCAGAGCTGCCCCGACCTCTCTTCTCAGTGTTGCCCCCCCCATCCCCTGCCGGGTCATCTCATGTTTACTCTGTCTGTAATGATCTCTTCTGGGCTCAGGACTTGCAGATCTAACTGTTTCCTAGGCACAATCAGCCTCAGGTCTAAACCCAGGTCTCCCCCACCCCGCCCCCGCCGACACCTGCTTTGCTTCCAGGGTCCCCAGCTCATCTCTGGCACCATCATCCGCCCACTTGCACAAGCTGGAAGCTAGAAATTCTCCTGGACACCTCCCTCTCCTCGCCCCCACACCCCACAGCCAAGCCTCAGCAAGTCCTCTTCGTTCTTCCACATACCTCTCTCACTCTGTGGACCCTCTTCCTGCCCTCAGCCCCCTCCAGGCCACTGTCGGCTCCTACCTGGATATTGGTGACCGCCTCATACCTGGGCTCCTTACCTTTCCGTTCTTGCCTCACTTAGTTTCATTTTTCACACCATAACCAGAGCAATCTTCTAAAGATAAATGTTTGATTGTGTCATTTCCCTGCTTAAGACTTCCAGGACTTCTTAGAATAAAATCCAGACTCACTGACGCAGTCTCCAAGGCCCTGCGTGATCTGGTCCTTGCTTGGCTTTTTTGTAGTGTCTTTTACCATTCTCCCTCTCTCTCAGCTGTAGGACTTGCACACATGTTGTCCCGATTCTGAAATGCAGCCCCCCTCATGGAGCCATTCTAACTCCTACCCATCCTCAAAGGGACATCAGCTCCAGCGCCATTTTCTCAGGGAAGCCTAAAACCAAGAACCAAACACCACCGCATCCACAGGACCTTGTACTTCTTTTTTTTTTTTTTTTTTTTTTTTTTTTG
>PVLC010005998.1:0-55425 GCA_004027655.1 Graphiurus murinus
ATGTACCTACACAATCATAACAAGGTCACTCACTGAAGTGAACCCTAGGGGGAGGGAGGGGGAGGGAACGGGAAAGGGGAGGGAATCGGGGAAGGGGTCAAATGAGAATTGTGTGCAAATATGTTGTTAACAATTTGTACTTAACAAAGATGTACGCTATATTGCACGAATTACTACAATAAAAATTAAAAAAAAAAAACAAAAAAAAACAAAAAAAAACAAAGTGGTCCTGGTCCAGGACATGGAGGAGGTGTCAACTGATTTGTGCACAAATTTTGATGAGAAGTATTCATCACTGTTCTTTGACACTATATTGGTCAGGTTTTAAATACATGCTGATATTTAAATACAAGAGCATATAAATATTTAATATTTATATATTAAATATAAATTTATATTAAATAAATTATTATTAAATAAATTTATATTAATATAAATTTATATTAAATATTAAATATATATTTAATATTTATATGCTCTTGTATTTAAGAGCATATAAAGGAGATGTATGGTTGACTATATGCTTATAGAACAAAATTTTTAAAAATTCAACTTTAATCATGAAATATTCCCAATTCTATAACTTAAGTAGACACATTTGACATATTATCTTTTTGGAAAATATGGCTCAGTATTTCTGATGATTTTATGTGAGATTTGAGCCAGAGAAAGCTTCCTTTTATATGCTCTTTTGAGGTCATATCTCATTCCTTCATGTCCAGACTAGAGATAAAAGATAGGGATTAATTATACATCTGGGGAATTATTCCATGCTAAAATTCAAATAAACCTTTCAATGTATATTTTACTCCATAGTAACTGTGTGTGTTTATATGGGGGATGTAGCATATATGTTTATATCATTTTATATAGTGCTATCATATTTATGAAATATAGCTATGGTCTAATTCTGACTTGGATAATCCTTTTATCATGCAAAAATTATAAGCAAATGTAATTTTGAACTCTTTTCTTTGCTGTTAATTTGATGTATGTTTTGTTCAAAGTATAGGGTCATCCACCAGAGACCTGGTTGTCACACACACACACACACACACACACACACACACACACACACACACATTGTTCTCTATATAGCAAACAATTGATATCCTGGGGGGGTGGGAAGCATAGCTACTTTGGAAGCAACTGGGCAGGGTAGAAAATATGTCCACACAGTACACATCAAATTTTACTCACCACCTCCCTGTCTTCCTTCTGAGGGGATGTGTTTCCAAAAATAAGCACATTGCTGCCTGTTCTGTTAATTACACTCGGCAGATGTGGGAAGAGTGTAGAGTGGCAGATAAACCACTCTATCTACATCCCAAATACTTCAAAATATATCTCTATATTGGATTACTTAGTGGCAGACTTAGCATATGTTCAGGGAATCAGAAAAACACAGGCAATAGAAATGGGGGAGAAAGGATAATATTTAAAAACAAAAACTTTTAAAAGTAATTATGAGGAAAATCATTTGAATTTCTTGTCCTTGATTCAAAGTTTAACATTTTAATGGCAAATACATTTTTAAGAAAGGCCCACCATAAATGGGGCATAGTGTTGCACTCTTGTAATCCCAGTACTGAGAGAAGAGGATTGCAAGACTGAGGTTAGCCTTAGCAACACAGAAAGACTCTCAGCAACCTAAGAAGATCTGGATTCAAAAACAAAAAATAAAAAGGGATGGAGGTGTAGCTCAAAGTAAAACACCCCTGTGTTCAAGTCCCTAATACCAAACACACACACACACACACACACACACACACACACACACACACATTTCATTATCATCTTCATAAGAGAATAGTCATCTAGAAGTCATAACCAAGACCAACCAAAGAAATCAAACTTTTTAAGACAGTTGAAGGCAAGAAAGAAATAACTAGTCCCATTTGTAACATTGGACAGTTTATTTCTTTTTAACTACTCAGATTAGGGCATTTGTTTATCCATCAAAGAAGGAAAGTGTTTCATATTAAAAGCTGATTGAAAGTAAAAGTAACTTTAAGAGATTGATTACAAAATATGCCTGTCTTGCATTGCCAAAAAACCAATGGGATTCACATATTTCAGCTCCAGATACTAAGCATATCACATAAAATAAGTGGAATCAATGAGATCCAAAAGAATTTGAAAAAAAAAAGTGTAATAATGACTGAGGTTTATTTCTACTTAGATATCTGTTATGTCTCCGCAGAGGTATTCATGGAGTATTGTTTGCAAAAGCTTGTAATTCGGCAAGAGAAAAATTAATACATGTGGCAAGAATTTTGACCTCAGAAACATTCACATAATTGTCATTTTAGAAAGTACTTGAATGAATCAGAAGCCAAAATTTAATCCCTACTATTAAGATGATGAGAATTTTTTTTTTTTTTTTTTTTTTTGCTCAGCACTCATTTGCTTTTGTTAGCAAAATATCTCCAGTGCCACACGGGACAGACAATAGTATAGTTCCTTATGAAGAAATTAATTAAGTTAGATTTTAGTAAGTAGGTCATAACATGGTCCTATTTCAAGACTTTTCCTTCTTGCTAGTAGAGCATTTTTGTTGTTTGTTTTTGCTTGTTTGCTTGTTTTAATAGAGAGGAGAAGTAGTAAGAGGCATCTCCAGCATCATGCAAATATCATTACAGTATGGTGGAAAGAATATTCTCCCATGTAGGAAATACACAATGATTTTTATGACCTATTACAGTTTGACTTCTTAAGAAATTTTTAATATTGCAAATTCTTGGCTTCTCCATAGGATTATGCCATTGTTTTATTACCTTAGCTGCTTTTTCTAACACAACTTACTTGTCGGCCTTGAACGATCGTATGTCTGTTTCTCCCTTGATAGTCCACTACTCCCACGTAGTCCAAGTAGAGATCGACCCAGTAAACCAGTTTGTTGACTAGGTCTAGTGCCAGCGCAGCTGGCTGCTCTGTCTTTGAATCAATTATCCTTGTTCTGTTCATCCCATCCATGTCACATCTCTCCACTTTGGCGACATTCCCATAGTCAGTAAAAAAAAGTTTTCTGTTGAACGAAAACTAAATGTTAAAGTGGAAGGGAGAAAAAGCATATTTGATGAAACCATCTGTAAAAAAACAGAACTTTCCTTTCTAATTTATTTCAGTGGTTACATCTGCTAGCATCCCATAACCATTTCCATATAATATCACTCATAAACAGAGAAATCTGCTAATGAATATTGCAGGGCATAAGGGAGCAGGTTAACCAACAACTGTAAAACTTCCTCAGAATGAATGGCTGCAGTGGGTTTATTTTTGCATTAGGAGAAATGTTTCTTTAAGCCTCACAGAGCTGAGGCCCAGCCACCACGCTCTGCCTAAGTTTTAGTGGTAAGCCAAGTCACCAGGCCAGCCACGTGAGCCATCAGGCCTCATCTTCAACCTGCTTTGCAAATTGCCTGGTAATGTTTGTCTCCTATAAAAGCTATTATGTGCAGCTCAGTGATGCTATGAGTAGTAGGGAATAGCAAACCTGGAATGGAATTCAGCAGATGGAAAAGCAAATGTGCTGTTTGTAGCATTGGAAATAAAACATAAATAACACTCTCCCTCAAACCTATCTGAAATTCTCCTAAATATTCTCAAATCACTAAATTTCATAAAGGAAATGAAGGTAATTTCTCCTCATTTTCACTTAATATATTTTGAAGAAAGGTGTGAGAAGAAATGTTGACCTTTGAGATAACAAATCCTTCCTTGCAGGGCTGGTAGTATCTGTCAGAGGTTGAAATGTACCTCCAACACTTTGGCTTCTGATATTTGATTAGCATTCACTATGTTTAGTAAACACAAATCAATTTCAATTAACTTGACAATATTTAACAAGATTACCACTCATGAGACTAAATTACATTTGTAAATACAAGACCATCTTGTTTTGACTTAAATACAATCTCAAGAATAATCCGATTTACAGTGACTGCATGATATTGAGGTTACCTAGAGTATTGAGTATTAGATTCCACAGACATACAGAATTAGTTTTTGTTACTTTTCTCAGCATTTTTCATTAGAAAACAGCATGGGGTATCTTCCAAGCTAAAAAAGTATTGTTTAAACTTTAATTTTAATTTAGCTCTTTATGTTGTGGGAGACTTTGACTAATTTTTAAACATTAGTGCATATTGTTGTATGAGAGTGCAGACCAGATGTTATGATGAGTATATATTTCCCCAAGTGTTCTCGAAAGATAAATTTATTGCAATGTTTTATATGATATGTCAAGGGACAGTCTCTTGAGGTAAAGAGCTTCCTATTCTAGTGAAGAGTAAGCAAAGAGGCATATGATTCTATATGATTCTTTGCTTTACTGTCATGCCAAATGCTTAAAACTCTCTCTCTCTCTCTCTCTCTCTCTCTCTCTCTCTCTCTCTCTCTCTCTCTCTTTCATTTTGCATCTCCACTTTCCTTACTTGTAAAACAATTTGTTCATAGGGATCCCAACTTAAGTTTCTGGAAGTTCTTCTCTATTCCTTATGGTAGAACCCACCATTTTTATTATAGGAAGCTCTCTTTTTCACATCATTCCATAATGCTTCTCTTTTTATACTTTCATTTTCTGATCAGCCCTTTTCACAGAGGTGAAGAGAAACTGGCGTGTAAGTAGTTTGTGCATGGAAAGTTGCAGTTTCACACTATGCATCCTGAGATATATAGAGTCTATGCATACACGGTGATAAGAAGCAAACAGTTGTAACTGGCTACATGATGTTAAAGAGGAAAGATGAGTCTGGAGATAAAGGCTTCTCTGAAGTCATCTTGAGATGGCTTTATTAGATGCGATCCCAAAAGACACAAGAGAAGAGTGCCAAGACAAGAACCCTGGAGGCCTGCTATTAGAGGAATAGGATCAAAGGAGATCAGAAGGTGGAGGAGATCAGAGGTTAGAGGTAACACAGACTTTCATAGAGGTCTAAAGAGAAAAGTTTCAGGATGAAGGATTAGATGACTGGCTAGGTCAATCACTTCACAAACTAAAAAGAATATAATTTTAAGGATTTGATATTTATTCAAGGACTAGTAACTTTTGGTACTTGTTTGAGAAATTTAATTATAAAGAAAGGCAAAACTACATTATTCTTCCTACAAGTTTTCAAATGATATTGAACTACTATTGCAGTGATGATACAAATGAATTTCATGTATATTCTAGGTCATAATAAAACTGAAGTGTATCTGAGTAAGTTTCTGTCAAATATAAAAAAAATGTAGATATGTACATGGTTCATCAAGATTTTACTATTTTTTTTTTTACTATTTGAATGCCAGTGTAAAGAAAATCAAAACAAAACAAAAATAGGAGAACTTTGGGAATGTGACATGACACAGAGCTAGAAGAAAGAGTAGAGAATTCATCATTCTATTCCCAGCATATAACAGGATAGCTAGTATCCAGAGAAGACTCAAAAGTTGTTTGTTAGACTACACTGAAACTCTCAGACTTCAGAATCCTGACTATGATGAGCTGTGTTCACTTTTAATTGAAGTACAAGAAATGGAAGGGTCCTCCAAGGTCATAGCACCATGACCATAATGTCACTTTAAGTAACTACAGCCGCATGCTTATATACATGCTTCCTTGTTTTCACTTGTGTTTAATTTTGCCTTAAAATTTTCTGTTACAGAGAAAACCTTTACTCCTAGGGTGTTCTTTAATTGAAACATAGCTGTGTTATAATTGGCAAACACAAGCTAAGGTAAAGGTAAAGTGACACTGAATTGAAAAACCACACTTTTTTTTTTACCTATAAAATATTTCTCCAAATCTTAGAAAAATACAATAGTGTTTCATGGACCTCATTATCCTATTGATCTTTATAATTTCCCTGGGACAGAGAAGTAGATTATTTCTATCTTACAGATAACACAGGGTCAAAGTCCATTCAGTTCACCATTGCCAGAGTCATAGCATAAATGTCATGATATTTTTTTTCTGACTCATTATTTTGTAAAAATTTCAAATTTAAAGGAAAGCTAGACTATTAGAATAGATATCTATATTCCTCATCTATATTCACCAGTTTTTCCTATTTTGTCCCACCAGCTTTTCTATGTATTCTCTGAACCATTTGAAAGTAAATTGCAGATGTCATGACACTTTATAGCTATGTGTGGCAGAGTTCATCTCCCGGGGACAAGGCATTTTCTTGTGTAAGTGCAGTGCATTTACCATAATTAATACTTTTAAAAATATATACACACTTTTACACTAATTCCAACTATATATATATGTATATATATATATACACACACACACATATATATATATAGTTAAATATGATCTTCAATCAAATCTTGCCTGTTGACCAATAATTTTTTCTATAGTTATTTTGTTGCTGCTTCACCCATGAGAATCCAGCATCATGGGCTGTATTTAATTGTCTTCTCTCCAGACTTTTTTAATCTGGAAGAGTTTTTCAGCCTTTCTTTGTTGTTTACAATGTTAACATTTCTAAGTAGTAGATAGGAGTCATTTTGAAGAATATCTCAATTTGTAGTTTTGCTGGTTTTCTCATAATGAGATCAGGCTGTGCCTTTTGGACTGAAATGCTATCATCTGTCCACTTTCTTGTTACTGCCCCCAGGGCTTAGAAACAATAAAGAACTCTATGATTTACTCTAGAAGTTGTAGAGAAAGGGAATAGAGATGGTAGTTTGGGATCCCATTTATTCCATATTTTTCAGTGTATTCTGAACACTTAACTTCTGAACTTCCAGGTCCTCAGTCTTCTTTACAGCATATTCTACCACCAGCAACTTGACTGCCCTGTGTAACTTCTAGTACCACAGGGCCCCCTGTGTAGCACTCTACCTATCAAACTCATGGTGATTGATACAGACCATTCCTAATCCTGTCCTATGCTTTGTTCCCTCAGGATTGCAGTTTTGACATTTCTTATCTTACTGCCTTTACCTATAGTATCAATTATTTTTTATTTGTAGCAAAAACAGACAAATTGATAGTTCTAGTATCCTAAATTTATTTTTGTATGACATTCTATTCTTTTCTCACTAACAAAAAATTAAAACAAAAACAATATTTAAACTATTATCCCTATTCCTAATATATTTAACTATTAACTCGGAAACGAATTCTTCTATCAAATTTTTAATTATCCATCTGTTTATTATACTTATACTTCAGCTTCTCTAGCAAATAGAAGTTTGTCATTTTGGATGCATTATCTAATCACACATGGCAAACTGATTTTAATCTGACACCTTTGTTGCTTGTATGAGCAACTCTGTTTTACTATAAGAAAGATAAGTTTTATACAGTTGAGGATAGGAGGAAACTTTGAGTATTGTTGGTAAACTTGCTTGATATAAATCAAAAGTCACAAAGGGAACACTCCCGGACAGTGATAGAGCACTGTGCTCTCAGAGTTATGGCTGCAGTCATCCCTGGACTTCAAGCAAAGCAATTATCACACATGGTGACATCTCAAAACATGTATTGTTTTTAGTTGATAAAAATAAGTATTAAGTTTGTCAATGATATTTATTTTAAATGGTACTTCTATACACTAATCCAAAAGGATGTAAGGAAATTTAAATACATTGGAGTCTTGCCCATGTCCTGGGTTGTGTCACTATCCTGACTTCTTCTAGTTTAATGGTAGAATTTGGAAATTTTTAAATAGTTCTCAAAATGATATAACATTATCATTTTCACATTTTTTAAAAATGAAGCTGTATAATAGTACTTTAAAATGGTGTTATGAAAGGTTTAAAATATATATTTACATAGCAAGATATCAAATGGAGACTAGCTGAAAAGGAAATGAGTTAAAAAAAACTAGGGAACCATATATTGTCAAATTTTTAAAAAATGTATCATTCTGCTTCGAGTCTAGCAACTCACCCATGTTCATTAATCATGCATTAACATTGATAACTGCATTTCTTTCCATTTCAGGAAAATGATACATATTTTCCACACATAGGATTATGTTGAGAGCTTCATTCATTATTCTTGTTTTATGATAATTTATTGTTATCCAAATAGCATCATTAGTGACACAATTTCATAGTTTTCTTCCATTGTACATATAAATTTGAATAAGAAAGCAATTTTCCACATTATATAGAGCAATTAAAGTATATTCAGAATTAAAATAAGAATATTAAATATTTTTTTTAGTTCTAAAACACAATTGCAAATCTGAAAGGGTAATGAGTCTTTCACATAAGAGGTTTAAATTCAAATTTTATTAGCTCCTGCTACTTAAGGCATTTGGATAATAAATAATGAAACTATTTTACCTGTCTAACCAGGATTGTACAAGACAGTTATTTATTGATTTTTAGTTGTTTGAGATTTTCACTTTGTTGTTTGTAAAATCTCTCTTGTACTTGGTTTTCAGTTTATACATAAACACACAGAAATTAAACTTGACATCAGACTCCAACTTTCAGCGGTTACTCTATATTCAGGAAGCATTACTAGTAATCATTTCTCCAAAAAAAATTGCTCATTCATTTGATATGTCAGGCAACATGACTGACCCATTCAACATCCTATTTACCTAAATCTGCCCCATTAAGTTAATATTCCTGAGAGTGGCAGCCCTAATAATATCATTCCTCTCCTTCATAAGAAAGTTGACCACAGATTAGCATGTGATGCAAGTGAATTCAAATTCTAGACTCTGCTGAATCACTAAGATCTTTTTTTTCTGAATAAACCAAAAGATGTGGAGCCTATCTAAGGAGCAGTAGTGCTAAACTTGATGAGTGGGCAGAGAGAGATGAGAGAAGGAAGACAGAAGCCTGTGTTGGGGAGTGGTGAGATGGAAGAGTAAAGAAAGAAGCTAACATGCCATCCAAATATAAGGAATTCCTCAGGCCCCAGAGAGTCTGTTTTCTATTCTATTCCTCTAGTCTGGGAACACAGGAGATTATCCATATACCCTTGGGAAATCTTTATTCATTTGAGCGAGTTTCTGTTGATTTATGTACCTGGAAGCCAAAATGTCAAGATGAAACCACTACATCATCTATTGATCTATGTTAAGATTCAGAAGAACTTTGTAAAGATCTTGACCAATGAAAGATCAAACTACTTTAGAAAATATTTTATATTGAAATGTCAACTCTGAGTCAAGGAATTGTTTTATGTGTCTCACATGTAATCTTCATATAACTTCCTTTGACATCAGGTCACTTATAATTAAATATCATTAAACATGTATAGAAAACATCCTAATTGCTTTCTATGAACTCCATAAAAACACAACAAATAATATTAATAATGAACAGCATGTTTTTAAAGTTATCATTTTTCAATCCTTTAAATTTCAATATCTTGCTCAAACCACAGAACACCATTCCCCACTAATGACTAAACTCTCAAGAGATTTGCACCTCACCCCAATATGCCTCTAACTCATCTTTTTTATCATAGAAACCAAATTAGTCTCTTAAGTTTTTCTTTCTATTTACATTTCATTTCCTAAACTCTGAGAGTCAGGAGTAAATTCAATAAGTAATCAGTGTGCCATTATAAAAAGATGCCATAAAATATAAAGAAATAGAATGATTTGCCCATTTTTATTTTTCATTGTTTTCTATGTCACACAGAGATTTCGTCAATGTTTGACACAGTTTAGGACACAGTGGCAGAAAAAGAGGTAGTTTTATCATCTCCTTTCCATGGCTTGTCACTGCTCAAGAGTGGAGTATAGGCTCAGTCAGCAAGAGAGAGCTGGTGCAACTTGACTTTTATATGATCACTCCTTCCCCTTCTTCGCTTCTCTAAGGAAAGAACAACTTGGCTTGCCCATTTCTGCCAGCTGTGGCTATGCTTAATTGCAGTTAACAAATCTAACTGACTAAAAAGCAACTGAAATTTTATAAACACACCTTCTACCAAGAGAGTTTCAGGACTAAATCTTTCATCATTCTCACACTTGCTAATCATGCTGTGGGGCAGCCTAACATTTTGTCTTCTGAAACTCCCACATCTTGATTTCAAACTACCCAATATCCGAAGTGTATACTCTGAATGTGCTTTGATCTCCTTGTCTGCAGTGAAAACAGGCATCTGCCAAGGTCACTTTCCCAGGAGTCACTGCAAATGTGGATTCATACCGTGAATGTCAGCAGTAAGATGTAAAACCAGTGTCTTTGTTCATACTATTTCTAAAATATTATGCTACTTATAAAACTTGCCTGCTTTTTGAGTCTCACAAACTGACTATTATCATTTACAGAACCCAACCCCTAAAAGAGTCATCTACATCTAGATCTTCAGATTCTTATACTTAATTATTTTTATTTCTATACCTAGCTTTCTATCTCATTGACCACTCCAAATCAAGGATATCATTACTCTGATTTTTTACAGGATAATTGATCCAAAACTTGGTCCTTTATTTTTTTTTCCCTTGACCTCCTTTGCTTATACAACCTTTTATTTCCAGTACATTTCTATTATAAATTCCAGTGGTGATGAATGGCATGTCTTTTTCCATCACCAGAAATTATATCACCACCTAAAGAAATGACCTCCTCCCTCCCAACTACACACAAGCATCCCATGCTTCCATTTGACTGTATGGACTATTTGACTCAGGGATTCTCAATGTAACAACTCCTAGACTTTTTTGAGACCTTGACTCCATGAAACCTCTCTATTTTGTCCCTACTGACAAATCTTGAGCAGTTCTTTCTCATTTCTTCTTCACTGTCCCCAGCCCCCTATTTATTCCACTCCACCCTTGTGTGCTGTGAAAGGATGGTCTTGCATCTTTATGCCTAGCACCCATTGAAAGGCAACACCTTTGTTTTCTTACACTCCAAAACCTATCTAAAACTAAAACCTATCTACCTCTAGATCAATTATTTTTCTACCCTCTTTTAATAAGAAGACAGCATTTTCTCTATTGTTTAATCCAATGTAATGCAGAATATATACTTCTTCCATCACTTTCTGAAAGACTTGACTTTAACAATTATTCTCACAAAAGGATCTTCAACTTCTCCTTCTCTTACCAGTTTCAAATTCAGTATGGCAATTCTCTTTACTACTGATCACCCTAAAAACAAATGAAAATTTCCTCTTAACATCAAACCAGCTTTTATATAGCTCTTTCTTTCTACATTGTATTCACATCTGAACTTTTAGAAGTTCATACAAGCTGACTTCATTTTTTTATTTAGTATTTACATCCTACATTGATAGGACTTTCAACTCTACAATTTCATGTTTCTTCTTAAAGAACTTGCCAACTGTTGTTAATGGTTAAAACAATGGGCTTTTTATAGCCTCATACTACGTGACATCTTCATAGAATCAAACAAATGAATTACTTTCTTTAGTCATTCCTTCTCTTAGTACACTCTTGGTTTTTCATAAGATAAACTGTGTGTTGTGTGTGTGTGTGTGTGTGTGTGTGTGTGTGTGTGTGTGTTACTGGGACTTGAACCTAGGAGAATTCCACTTCTGAGTTCCCCTCTAGCCCTATTTTATTTTATTTTTTGTTTTGAAACAGAGTCTCCATATGTTGCTAAACGTCTTGCTGCATTGCTAAGGCTGGACTCAAACCTTTGATCCTCCTTTCTTAGCCTCCAAAGTACTGGGATTACAGGCATTTGCCAACTACCCCCACCTCAGTTATCTTTTACTTTGAACCTCTTATTTCTAAATCTGGTTCAGAATTCTAATACTGGAGTTGCCCAGATTCAGTTTTACAGTCTCTGGGTTCTCTTACAGATAATATTGATGGCTTCCATGATTTTCATTAGTATTAAAATGATTTTCCAAATTTCTAGCCTGTCTTTTGAATTTCTAACTTATATAAAAAGTTACTTTATTGATACTTAGACTTAGATTGTGTTAGGTATTTAACATATCTAATATTAACATTTGTTCTTTACTTATAAATGTGTTCCTACATTTCTCTTCCTTTGGATAAATGTCACTTCTTTCTACACAATGGCTCATTCCAGAAACTAGATATTCAACCTTTATGTCTTTTACTTTACCTTTTATTTCCAAATCATCACTATATTCTATCAATTCTATCTTCAAAGTATATCTCAAATCTATATATTCAGCTCTTTCCTTGCTTCTCTTTCCTAAACCAAGTCACCACCATTCATCACCTGGACACTTATACCTTACTATGGTTTGCATAAATGTCTCCCCAGAAGGCTCCTATATTCAAAGCTTGGCCCCTAGCCAATGGCATTATATTGTGGTGGAGAGCTTTTGAGAGGTGGGACATTAGGGGGAAAAGTAGGTCATTGGAGACATGCCCGCAAAGGGGCTTGTGGGACTCTGGTCTTTTTCCTTTCCTCCCCGCTTTCCAGAGTGACCATGAGGTAAAAAGTTCTGCTCTGGCTGGGGCCAATCAATGATGGAGTGAAGCCATGAGCCAAAATGAACTTTCTTTTCTTATAGAGACCTCAGATACTTTGTTAGAGTAATAGAAAGTTGACTAATACATACCTCACTCTGTATCTTTAACTATTCTTTTCAAAGTAGTCAAAGACACCTTATCAAAATAAAAATGAATTATATATTTTTAAATCTTCCTATTTGCTGACAGTAATCAGATTAAGACATCATATTCTTAAGATCACCATCAACAGTGAATGTGGTCTGGTCTCCTCCTGTCTCACCAGCTTCATCTAGCGGTATCTTTTTCCACTTATAATACCTCAACTATCAAATGGTATCATCCTATATTTCTAATACCTTGGCAATTATTGAGTTCCTTAAACAACTCAAACATTTTTGTTCTTTCTGAACTTCATATATCCTTATCCTATCCCTCAACTTGAAAAGTATTTTTTTTACACTATTTCAATTTTGATTTAGTTGTCAATATATGTATGTATGTATGTATGTATGTATGTTGTGTGTGTGTGTGTGTGTGTGTGTGTATGTGTGTGTGTTGCTGGGGATTGAATCAAGCGACATTCTACTTCTGAGTTATACCCTCAGCCCTATTTTATTTTTCATTTTGAAACAGGATCTCAATAGTTGCTGAGGGTCTTGCTAAGTTACCTAAGTGGGCCTCAAATCTAGGGTCCTCCTGTCTCAACTGAGTACTGTAATCACAAGTAATAGGTTGAATTAATATAATCTCAAGGCATTCTATAATTTTATAAGTAATACCACTCTATTTTTATATGCATAAAACAGATACATAGATATATACACATAATATGTTTAAAACTCTATTAAATAGACTATAACTTCCAAGAGGATAGTAGTTAACTATATTTTCTTTTCATCAGGCTTTTGGTTACATTAGACTAACTTATTTCTATTGGAATAGTAAAATATAGGCTGAGACTTAGGTTAAAAAGGAAATAAATTGATAAGGCCATTTTATCATAGAAATTCAGTTTTCTACTATATCTCTCATAGCTCACTGAAATTCTACTTCAGAACAAAAATACTAATAATAAGTTATTATTGCTTTGTTCAATTTATTTGCATTTTCTTTTCTTCTTATTGTTCCCTTTAAAAGAATAGTCAGGAAGAAATTAATTAGTTCATAGTTAGACTTGGGTATTCTTGTGTCAGGCCAGTTTTCACTTTTAATGACATTTCTTCATTTAATTTAAAGTAGAATATTTATATAATCTACTTGAATTTTAAGAATTAATTATTTCCTCTGAGAAACAGAAATATTGGGCAATTAGATATGGAGAGTCCAGCTTCATACTTACACAGGAAGAGAAATGGATAAAAAAAGACAGATTTAATAAATATTTTTTATGTCTGAGTCAATAGGGCTTGATAATTAATGAATTGAATAGGAACGAGGATGAATAGAAAGCAGCATTTTAGTATAATAATAGTTTTCATAAACTATTTTTAAGGTGCTGAGGATTTAGTCTCGTGCCTCACACACGCAAAGGAAACATTCTTCCACTGAGCTACATCATACCCAGCCCCTGAAATAGACTTCTATACTTTATTGTACATTCATATTTTTCTCAAAAATACCTGCAAATCGTATAAGATCTCAAGGTATCATTTCATTTCCTACAAAGAATGAAGCATACAGTTTGGGCATATTTTCATGACCAAAAGAAATGCTATCTTAAGACTCCTTCCAGGATTAGTTTGCAGGATGCCAGTACTCAAAAGCTCATGCCGAATATACTTGAATCATGTGGAACAGTAAAATATTTGATGTAATATATTGGAAGTCAAAAGTTGTACTTTGAGATATGCAGAGATGTATAACCTAATTTCCACACTTAAGGAAGTCCTGTTGGTTTGTAAAGGTATTTTTCCTGACTGAAATAACACAGATGGCTGTCTCAGAAGCAACTAAGGTAAGTATCCATGAAGTTGTGGACTGCTGAACAAATTTGGTTCACTGCTGTGCTAATTACCAGTTAGCTGAACTGTCAATTTCTATTTTAAATTCTTTCTAAATGGAAGAAAGCGATGTGTAGAAAAATGAATCCTTAACTATAGCACAGCTTTCTTTCATACTGTTTATTGTTTATACTTGCATGCACATCTCATTTTGCTGTTGGAACACAATGTCCAATAATATTTCAGTGATGATAAAATCATATGATTACACAGATAAAATCACACTGTAATAAGGATTTTTTTTGTTCACATTCACTGTCCTGGCTGTGAAGGGCAGATATACCTAGAAAAAATAAGGCAAAATTCAATAAATCAATAACTTTCTCATACCAGCTTTATGATTTTCTTGGTTTAGTTTTAAGAACAACAAACTATTAAAGTCCGGCTAAGTGTGAATAAGACTAAAGTGGTCAAATTGAGTTTGTGCAGGGAAAAAACATTCTTTGTTTGGCAAAACATGTATTCTGAAAACTGTCAGATATGTCTAGGCCAGGGTTTCTTGACCAGAACGAGCTCAGGAATTCCATCGACAACCAATAGTGTAGGGCTGTATTGATACATATGCCAGCAGTATTTCTACAAGTGTATTTTTTCTGACAAAGGGGATTAGTTATTAAAAGGGCATATGCTCTAAGATATAAATTCAAAAACTTTATTGTAATAACCTGGGGAGCTTGCCAAAATCTCTAAATCCTACGATCACCAAGGTGGGAATCTTTCCTGCATCTAATGAGACTATATAGTCATTTCCCCTCCCAACAAACAGATCTTGTTCCAGAAATTTGCCTTGAAGACTTATCTTCACAAATAAGAAGAAATATATGCACTAAATTATCCACTATGACATTGTTAATAATAACAAAACACTGAAAACAAATTATAGCCAGTCTTTCATTCCCTCTATATTTATTAACTTCTTCACAGAAAACTAGGCTCTAGTTTCTGAGACCAGGGAATTCTAAAGTATCTGACCTATACTTCTAGAGACAATAGAAAGTAATACCACTGAAGACAAATATGTTTTAGAATTTATGAACATTTAGAAATGCCTGGGATGGGTAGCTATGCCGATTGTTAATTGATAGCTGCACTCTATTCTAATAAGCTTTTACTAGCTTCATAGAGAATTGAAAGCAATAAACTATTGAATAATGGAGACATTGTCCCAATTTTTGTAACTCAGTGCATATAGATCTGTTTGATTTTCAAATATAGCCAGATTAGCCCAGCGTGGTGGTGCACGATTGTAATACTAGTACTTGGGAGGCTGAAGAAGGAGGATCACAGGTTTGAGGCCAACCTTAGTGAGGCCCTCTGCAATTTAGTGAGACCTTTTACCAAAATAAAAAATAAAACAGAGACCTGGGAGTGTGGCTCAGAAGTAGAATACCCTTGGGTTTAATTTTAATCCCTAGTGAGACACACACACACACACACACACACACACACACACACACACACACACCTAAAATAAAATTTAAAATAATAAAATAAATAATTATTTGAAATATATTTTATTAGAATCATTCTAGAAAAGGCTTAGACTATTGTTTATGGTTCATTCATGTCCTTTTCCCTGTAAGATTAGAGCCTATTACATTCAGCTTTGCATGTAAATTTAGCAAGATATAAGCTCCTGTGATTCAAACACTAATCTAGGTGTTACTGTGAAAGCATTTTGAAAAAGGTGCAATTAACATCTGTAGTTAGTTCACTTTTAAGTAGACTACCTTCAATTATCTGTGTAGGCCTGATTAGTCAGTTGAAAGGGTTTAAGAGCTGAACTCGGTTTCTCTGAGAAGAAATAAAACCTATTCTGGACTACAACATCAACATTTTTCCTAGGGTTCCAGCCTGCACCCAGACTGCCTGCATTACAGGTTCCAATCTAAGTAGCCAGATCCCACCACTGCCTAAGAGAATGAGCTCCTTATAAGATCTCCATAGATGCATTTATGTATGCTACTGGCTCTGTTTCTCTGGTAGAACTCTGACTGACACAGGGCTCAAAAATTATTTAAGAGAACACCTCTCTCTCAGTCTTAGTCCACTTCATTTAGGTAAAACTCCAATGTGAATAAATTTCAGGACTGACTTGAATAAGTGTTTAAGGGAACATTTATTTTTTAAACAATTGGACCCCAGTAGGAGTGATTTAAGGCTAAACTGCTGAGGCTTTAATTATTTCTTACCTAGAAAAATGCAAATCAACTGAGGAAGAAAAGACAGAACCTAGGGACATATTTTTGAATTGCTGAATCTAGCCATAACAAAATCAGCACTGCTTGATTTGTTTAGTAATTTGCACCCTTAAATTATCCCATTTTTGCTTAAGCTTATCTGAATGGAGTTTTCTAACATTTGCAACTAAAATATTTTAATCACATTAATATGCATTTTTAAGGCAAATGGGAACCAGAAAATTCACCATCACTACAAGAGAAGCAAGTCAAATGTTCTACTAATAAAAAATGTACCAAGCAATTATTTTCTATAAAAATCTATTTAAAAGACAAATCTGAGTTACTATATGGTAACGTTGAGTGAAGGTTACTTGAATAGTCAATGATTTTGATCAACCCTCAGACAATAGAGAAATCTAAAAATACAGTATTTGTAATTTCCTCAATAAATTCTTTCAACTTTTACTTTTTTCTCCATTAGAAATACAGAATCAATGGAACAAATTTTATATCCATTATAAATAAAATCAATTACACCATTAGAAATATATGCATTTTCCATTTGACAATCAACCTGTGTCAAAAAAGAAAAGAATCTCCTAAGATAAAGCTATACACATATATATGTATGACAATTTCTAGATCGTTACCTTAATAGACTTTGATCACTTTTTTAAGTTAAGTTGTATGGCAAAATGTGCTTCCAAATATTTATAAAACAAAGATGACAACTGTATATTTGATTGAATATGAGCTAGTGATCTAGCGAGCTATATTCAGACTTCATGGCCAAAGCCCAATTGGCTGGTAACCAGGAAATTCTAAATAAAATTCATTTTCCACCTGAACCTAGCAAGCAGTCTTTAACACTGGCATTCACTGTGAAATGTAGAGTGCTGTGGTTAGGAAATCCACTTTGGAATAGCTGCTTGGTTCATTGTCTTTTCTTCATCAAGGAAAAGGAAAAGGCTCTTTCTTCCCCCACAGTATTTAGTTTTACAGCCCAGTCTCCCTTCCATGGACATTGCTCCTACTCCTGCTTCCTTTCTCTTGCTTATTAGAGCCATGATGGGCACCTAGCCCTAGAGTACCTCTTTTAAATTGTGACACAGAGAACTGATAGTGACTGCTAGATTAAATAGACTATATAATCAGGACATTGGTTAGTCATAACCTTCTGTGGCTTATATAAGTGCAACATAAAAAGGCTGTGACAAGGAAGGGGAGTGTGTGTGTGTGTGTGTGTGTGTGTGTGTGTGTGAGAGAGAGAGAGAGAGAGAGAGAGAGAGAGAGAGAGAGAGAGACCATGAAGAAAGAAGTAATTGTTTTCCTTTTGTTCATGTATGACTATGACCTTTAATATCTCATAGACCCTGTGCTAAGGTTGCTTTAAACTATTATGGTAAGTAGTGGGTCCACTAACCAGAATTTAGAAGTAATAAAAAGTTTTACTTAAAGCACACTATCATTTAAAAAAAAGTAATTCAAAATGTAGTGCTAGATTGTTCCAAATGAAAAAAAAATGAGCCTACCTCTATACTATCATCATGAACTTGATCTTTTCTCTACTGCAAATAATGAAATTATTAAATTATAATAGAGACTTCAAGAGATAAAGTGTTTTTCATGGGATTTTACAGATAAGCAATTACAGGGTTTGATTTAAAACTCCAGGTCTCTTAATTTATGGAAATGTGCTATGCTCAATTTCCTCCCAATAGTTCTCTCTTCTCCTGTATGTAAAAAGCCACACATTCGTATAGTTCTAATTATACTGAATTTCATCTATCATTTATAAATATCAAAAACAGCATTTAGGTTTCTTGCCTTTTCCAACAGAAAGTAAGAACTCCAGGAAAATAAGTCAGTTTTCACTTTAGTATATAAAACATTTCCTGTGTCTGATAAATGGCTATAACACGACTGAACTTCTGAGTTTCTACTGGAGTATCTGGGCCACTGATATAACTATAGACAGAGCTCAAATGTGCTAAGAGACTGTGAAAGGTTAATTGATGCATTTGTGTTATTCATCACTTTCCCCACATATGTAGAGATGATAGCACTTATAGGTAAAGAGCTTCAAAATTACTAAGTGAAAATGAGCATAACAGACTCATAAGCTTTTTTATATTTGAATACACTATGATAAGTCTGAAAGTAAAATGCTCTAAAGCCTTGTAATCTATTTTCTAATTCCCTCCTTCCCTTCCTTACTTTTATCAATTTCTCTTTCTTCTCTCTTTGTCTCTTTTCATCAAGGGATATGAATTACTTTTCAAGACAGCTTTCTCCCTTTCAGTTAGAATTTACGTGTGTGTGTGTGTGTGTGTGTGTGTGTGTGTGTGTGTTTGAGTATATATATACATTTATATATGCATAATTAGTAATAAACAGCAGGTAAAGTTACAAAGTTAGAGCATTGGATTCAGATAAATTAATCTTTGAACAGTATGTCTTTGTGCAGGAAGTATACTACTTATGTTGTTTTGAATCCAGCATTAGATTGGAAGCAATTGGAGAATGAAGACCATAATTTTTAGAGAATAAATCTAAAGTCTATTAGATGTAAATCACTTCTAATATTTTAAAAACCTGCCTAATATCATGTCTGAATTTCAAACCAATATACTTCACCAATATTTTCCTAGTATTAAAAGCAAGTAACTTAACAAAAATAGATTACTTCCATTTAACCTATATGCTAAATAGAGCTCTCCCTTTGAGAATCATGATGTGCCCACATTCACAGGAGGTAAAATCTTATTGAAAAGCAAGTAGATGGGTACACATAAATTGATCAAGAAGCCAACAATCAGTGGAAGAAGGGATAAAAGACCAGGAATGTGAGGATTTCAGGCCATATATCGCCTTTTCTATCTTGAGGTTGACCTACTGGGTTGTACTCTAATTTTTCTCTGAAGTTCCAAATTCTGCTTTCTGGTATTCCTAATCATAGATAGTAGGCAAAATCTTCCTGGTTTTATTCTTATTGGCTATGTCTGTTCTGTCTGGACCCTAAATTGAATAATTTGATCCCAAGTTTGTTATCTATATCTAGCTCCTTAGTGTTACTTTGGTTTTAGAATTTAATTTTCCAGTCATAAATAAATGGTATGACTGATTCTGATTAACTCTGATATTGGGATTTAGAGCAACTTTTTGAACAAAGATGATAACATATATAGCAGTAGTAAAAACTTTAGAGATAATTATTTTTTATTTCATTCAACAAATATGTAGTAAATCTCCATTTTGTCAGATATTATATATGTCTGGCTTGCATTATTTTCAGTCCTGGTATAAATTGGTATTTATAAAAGATTTATTCAGATTTGCCTGAGTTTCAATTTTAACTATTTAGGAAATTTATTCTGAAGAAGTTACTTAACTTTTGAGTCCCAGCTTCATCATCAACAAAATTAGATAAATCATGCCCAGAAAGACTGTAGTAGGTTGAGTTAAATGAAATATAGTGTTTAGGAGATAGAAGGTACCCAACATGAGAATATGTCCTTCATTTCTCTATTACTACTCATTTTATTTTATGTTCTTGTTCCTTATATTATTTAGTTGAGATTTTTGAGATAACAATAGGAAATAGAGGTAATTTTATATACAAAAGCATCAAGCTATAAATGGTAGTTTGTCAGAGAAATGAGCTTGCTAAAAGCACACTGACTTTTGTAGGGGTTGAGATGGTAAAGCATCTTGATGTGCCTCACTTCCATACTACATAAGTTAATGAAATCCATGTTAATTGACAAGTATAAGCAACAGAAGAAAAAGCAAGATTATGCTAAGAGGCACAGTATAATTTCAATGGAATTGAACTCCAGTAACATTTCAGTACAATAACAGGGACTGGTGATAAAGTTGAAGGTCTGTTCTCTGTTAAATAGGTTCTATCTTACACATTTTTCTCAAAACTTGCTATTACACCAAATCTTTTGAGAGCTCTTTGCTCTCAAATGCATTTTTGAAAGTGCAGAAATGTTTGTAAGTCTTTATAAATATTTTCATAAAATAAATAAAATATTTCATAAAATAAATCTTTATAAAGATTTTCATGAAGACTTTTATGCAATTCTGTATTAAAGCTATTTACGTTTTGCTATCTGAATGAAGATTTTATCTAGTAATGACAATGGAAAAAAGAAAAATGAACACTTCTCTGTGTGAAATGCAAAAGGAAAGGGTCTGTATAGCTACATTCCAGGACAATCCGTACTCTACATTTGTGTAAATAATTGGAGAGAAAAAGCACACTGAAAATCTCCAAGTGAGAAAATGATACTAAGCTTCTACAAGACTAGTGAAATGCCAAGTCGATGTGCATAAACTGTAGAAAAATCTCAAGAGGCTGTGCTTTGGCACAAAATGGCACATGAGAAACAAATAAGCAACTTTAAAGCAATGCATTTGGATAAGAGAATTCAAATTATTCAGATAGAAAGCTGGGCTCTACTTAGTCAACTTGTCTACACAGGTGATCTTATATCATTATTCCAAATGGTCTATTGAAACTATAATCTAAATAATAGATTCTCTGAGGACATCACCCTAATGAGTACCAGTAGCCAAAACAGAGAAAAATTAAGAAAGTGTTAGAAACAAAATGGAAAATACTCTCTTACTCATGTAAGCATTATCATGGAGAATTTTAAGTAAAATACTGTATTTAGTTCTAGTCAGAACTTCCAGGATGATATAATAAGCATTGGTGAAGTATTTAACATAATCTATGATCAGTTATGGCAATATTTGAATATGTAATGAAAAAGGTTGACAATGACTCTGAGGAAAATCTATAGAGTCATTGAGTTTGTGTCCGAATTCCCATAATTGTGAGCAAATTCCCATAACTTTTGCTTTAGCAATGGGTCCAAATGGCCATACTTGATGATATGGTGAATCCCATACTAATCTTTCCCATCTACCACACTCACTTGATCACAAGTGACCAATCAGGAATAGACCTCTGAATCAAGACTAACAAATATATGGCTTAAGTATAAACAAATCACTCAAATAAATTAAATTATTTCTGTCAACCAGGAAAACTACAATTGTTACTTGTGGGAGAAAGGTAAAAGAATATTTTGATAATGACAAAAAGCATTTCAGCTTCAGTCTAGATGAATCCTTCACATACTTAAATACTTGTTTGTGAATTTATTATATTTAATAATATAATGACATATTTGGTTGCTATTTTTTATAGGATCTGTGTTCTGACAATTAAATAAACTTAACTAAAATACAAAGAGTCATGAACATTTTAGCTACAATTTAACATATTTAAGATTCAAATTGTGGTAAAGTGAATGGAGGTTAAGTAAAGAGGAGAAAAGGAAGAATGAAAATGTAACAAAACTTTTAGAATATTATGGTACTAAATAAGGTGGATAAAGTTTCTAATTATCCCCACAGGTATGGTTTAGCATGGTATTTACAATTGCAAATTTAGGGCAAAAATCATGTTAACTAAAATTGTGTTCTAACATTTATTCACTTTGATGTTTTAATTCACATTCCCTTGGCTCTATTACCTCATCTTCAAAAGAGAGAAAATAACAATCTTTTTATATGGTTGTTGTGAGAACTAAACAAGTACAGATAAGAAGTTCTTAGTAGAATTCCTGGAACTCAAATAAAAATATTACACTTCAAAAATATTAGTTATTATTAGACTCTGTAAAGTAAAATAGATATATTCATGAATAACTGAATTTTTAAACATCACAAGGGAAATTGGAATGTAACTTTTAAAATTGTTGTTTGGAGAATAATTATTGCTTCTGATACATTCAGGATTGGTTATATGGTCTAAAATGCTTCACCCACTATGGCCATTCCCTTATCTTAGGAATGTAGATAGACCAGATGAATTATGGAACAAGCAAAATGTTAAGAAACTTTACATAAAAACATTTTTCAATGTACTGATAGTGTATATTAAATGGAGTGCATAGGTAATAAACCAAAGAGAAATGGAAAATTTCTATCATATTTATTTTGTTGTTGTACTTCAATATATATGTACTTACTTTGATCTCAGATCCAGAAAAAGAGTGATAAATTGTTTCCTTTCCCTTTGTGTAACTGTGTTTATCCTTATTTAATCCCTTACAATTTTATGTAATTTTTCTATGTAGATATCTTCCCTTTATCTTAGAGTACAAGCTCTTGTGGAGTACCATGTCTTATATTTCTTGCCCCACCCCCAACTTCCAAATTGAAAAGTTTAAATTTAAAATTGAAAGAGTATCAAATATTACCCTTATAGAGAAGTTAGGTAGAGGTATATAGGAAAGAGAAGTAGGAGAAGAGAAAGAAAAGGAGAGAGAGAGAGAGAGAGAGAGAGACCCTTGTTTTTTCCTTCTAACACAACATTTTCAAATAAATTGCAAACAATTCATTTCACTTTTCCATTTATCTCTAAAAAAATTTTTTTTCTAATATAAACTGGTTCAATTTGACTTGTGTCTTCCCCAAACTTATGTGCCAAAGCTCTGACCTCTGGTACTTTAGAATGTGACTACATTTTAAGGTAGGCACATTCTTCAGAGGTAAGTAAATTAAAATAAGCCCATCACTGTGGGCTCTGATTTCTTCTGACTCATTACCAGAAAAAAGTAGGACCTACAGAAACACTAAGGATGGAGGAACACTGATAAAAAAGTATGAGGACACAGCAACAAGGTGGCCATTTGCAAGTTAAAAAGAGAGGCCTGAGAAGAAACAGACCTTACCTGTATCTCAATCTTAAACTTCAAGACCTCAGAACTGTGACACAATAAATTTCTGTTGTTTAAAGCAACCTCTCTGTTATTTTATTACAGAAGCTCTAGCAAACTGATATAATTCCATTACCATTATGACAGTGAATATATTTACCATGGATAGAATAATATTATCTAACATACAATCGGTGTGCAAATTTGTCCCTTATTGTTGTTTTAAACTTCAGTTTCAAACAAGAATCACTCATTGCATTGTTTGTCATGTTTCTCATATCTTTTAATCTACAACAGTTCCTTTTGTTTTGTGACATTGACATTTAAAGAATACAAACACCGGCCAAATATATTACAAAATGTCTGAGAATATAGATTTGTCTTTTAATTTCCTCCTGATTAAATTTGATGAATTTTGTCGACAGACAATGTTGGTAATTTATATGGCTTAATTCCGGGAGAAGCATTAGGTTCCTTTGTTTCCTATTTGGTGATGCTAAGTTTGATCTCATGTTTAATTTGGAAAATACCAAATTTGGAAAATACCAAATTAAACATGATATTTCCAAATTAATTTCCAAATTAAACATGGTATTTTCCAAATTAAACATGTTTCCTTCAGCAAACAACAGGGTGGTGTCAAACATCAGCTGTGGGAAGATTGCTTATTGCTCTGCACTCCAGTGCTGCCAATGACACATGATACTTGTGGAAATGAGAAGGAACTCAATGGTAACTATTAAAGTGGTCTAAAGAAATAAGTGCTTGTAGAAAATAGGCACCTTGTTTATGTACCACTAATGGTAAATATAGGCCTATGGTGTAAGGAATGCAAATTAACCAACCTAAGTTTCAGAGAAATAGAAAGTGGGACAGAGTCAAATGGTCAGACTATTCTTTCCAAATCTTCAATTAGTATATGAGAAGACTGAAATCTATTCATTCAAGAATATCACTGAACATTTATTTGCTGCCACTTATTATGCTGGTATCCAGCATAATAATATGATGTTTATTAATTTCGATCTGTGCTTAGTCTCATACTCCCTTTCTTCCCATCCCTCAATCAGCTTATCAAACCCAGAAAATCAAGGCAAATGAGGGACAACTGGCCATCCTACCAACACTTTCAATCAGGAGAGAAAATCTATTTTGAACCCCTAACATGCATGTCTCCCACCTATGTGAATGTGAATTTTCATATCTTGTTGTAAAATTTATAAACATTTTTATCCAGATTGAGTAATATTCTCAATGTTAATTCAATCATCAAATATTTACATAGCAGCTACTAGGAGACAACAATGTTCAATGAGCAAGAGCTAGACAGGTGAAAACACCGTTCTTGCCAGCAAGGAGCTCAGAGAGAAGTAGAAAATCACTCATGCAAAAAACAATTAGCACTCAAGATGAACAAGGCTTTATAGGGGGGAGGAGAACGTCTGCCAGGGGAAGCCTCAGAGTGCGAAATGTGAGAGGAGATCTGATGGGAGAACAGAGCCTGCCAGGTTGACTTGGAATGACTTGGAGGTGTGAAGAAGCCTAAAGAATGAGCATGCAGAACTTCAGACACCAGGTGAGTTGACAGAGCTAATATCGTGGTGAAAGGCTATGCCCTACTTATATATACTTGCCATTAGCTTTTCATAAGTCAGATGCTATAATTCTTAAGGAAACTAATGCAATTAATGTTTCCACAATTATATGATATGAAATAGAGCTAGCTTTAAACTATGTTTTTTTTTAAGCTTTATAGATTTTAAATCGAGTTATTTTTCCATTCCAATAAATTATCTTCCTTGTGAGGAACTGAAGGAGGAGTGCAAAAGGATCTTTTCTTTTTTTTTTTCCCTCATGCTTACTCTACACAGAGGGAAATTTGGCTATAGGTAGGAGGTAGGAGCATTAGAACTTCTATTAGTTACATAAAAGTAAAAATTTTTATATAATCCAGTAAGAAGTATTGAAAGAAGCTCTCTTTTATGCCTCAAAGAATCATTATTTAATCCTGCCAAACTCTAGAGGCTAAAACACACATTTAAGAAAAATGTGTTTTTTTCCTCAAGTCATCTTTTTAAAAGTTTGCCTTGAAAATGAGGGCTAATGACCAGAGATTACTGGAGAAACACATCTGAAATATGGCTGCTAAAAGCCTTTCATTCATTAGTAACCACAGGCAGATTTTATCAGGTAGGGTGAGAGAGACTTACATTTCTTTCTGGAGGACATACGCTTTGACATGACTAATCCCATCTTGCCTCCTTGTCAGTTGACAGCACTTATGGAGTCCCTACTCTCTGGAGAGCACTGTAATAGGTGCTGCTTGGAACCACAAAGTAAATAGAACTAGCTTTGACCTTGGCTCAGATCCTGCCTAGAAAATAGTATGAGGGTGCTCCAGATGGGAAAATAAACTGATTGGTCCTTTAAAATTGATGTCAAAATGACTCAGGATATCATGTTTTGCCTTTGCAACTTATGCTAGAAGACAGCACCCAAAGGCCATAACAAGTTGATGCACAGCCCTCTGAGACAACATAAAAGGGATTTGTCTAGACCTTAAAAAAATAAAGACAAACAAAAAGTCATACATGTTATATCTTTATCAGCCTTATAAAGCTCTTTCATGACTTTTATAGACAGTCTCAGAGAAAATGGAGTGACATAAAAGACTTCTAACACTTTTAGTGACTACCTGGCAATATTCTTTGAACATCTAGGGATCCTTGAATGTTATGCAGCCATGTGTAGCTGAAAACCCATAATAGTCTGAATGCCAGTGTAATAGCAGCCATGATATCCACAGCCACACTTCAGGCACAGCAGGATGTTATTTCTAGAAGCAAAAGGCTGAGTATTGTTTCCTGTTATTTAAATCCCTCTGGATGACTCTCTCATTGCATGATTTCCCCAAATTTCATTACCAAATTCCAGTCTCTACCTGGCTAAAATTCGTGTAATTGTTAGGACCAATTCTGAACGTCCCAGTCTTAATATTTAGCAAATACATTCTTTTGTAATATGGTTCGGTGTCTGAGTTATAATTAAGTACTTAAAATGAAAACCTAGCATGCTAGGTTTGAAGAAATGTAACATAAAGCTTTTCATGTAAAGCATTCCAAATCCAAAAAAAAAAAAAGAAGTAAAAATCAAAGTAGAAGATCTTATTAACAGATAATATGTAAGCTTCTCATCCTCTAAATAGAGCAATAGTCTCATATTCTGAGTTGTATGCAGGGTTGACATCCTTTAATTATTTCAATATATGCATTTCTAATTTCTGTTTAGGTTCTCCCAGAAGCAGATCTTCAGAAAAGGATTAAAGTATAAAGTAAGAGTTAAAGGAAAATGTCAGCAAGAGAGTGCGGAAGTAGAATGGAAAAAGAGAGGCAACCACTGAAGTATGTGCTAGGAAGCCAGATGCCACTGCAGGTGACTGGAGTTTATTCCCACTACAGAAACTAGGAACCAGGGTAAAAAAAATGCACAGAGATATCTCAGTCAAATAGTGAGGACTAGGGGTAGTTATATGCTACTTCTCACCCAAGGTGATAATGGAGAGTTCTCAGAACTAACTCCCTGGTGTGCTCCAAATGGGAAAATAAACTGATTGGTCCTTTAAAATTGATGTCAAAATGACTCAGGATATCATGTTTTTCCTTTGCTTCTTATGCTAGAAGACAGCACCCAAAGGCCATAACAAGTTGATGCACAGCCCTCTGAGACAACATAAAAGGGATTTGTCTAGACCTTAAAAAAATAAAGACAAACAAAAAGTCATACATGTTATATCTTTATCAGCCTTATAAAGCTCAACAAAGAGTCTATAGCCATGAAAATAAAAAGCCTTCTACAAAGAAGTACAAGCACTAGCAAGTTATGCCAATGTTCACCAAAATGATGACAGCACAAAGACATTTTGGAACAACTACAGTGTCTGTAGGAATGTGATAGTGAAAAAGGGTTAAATTATCAGGACACCCAAAGGAATATTCAGAACAAAGATACAAATTATATGCCAAGTCTAATCAACTGGTAGTGCCCTTATCCTCCCTGGAGTTCTAAGTTAAAAAGGCTGCTAAGCCCTTATCCAGGGCCAGCAGGACATACTTGATTAGCAGTTTTGGCCATAAGCCCAGCAGGGAGTAGTGTCATTTCACTGGCTGTATATGTCTCATTCATTTTCCAGAAATCTTAAAAATCCTTAGACAGTTTATCAAGAATAATAATTCATCAGTTTAGTACTGATAGAAAATTATTACCAAAAAAAGCAAGAAGATTCCTACATCTAGCTAAATAGCTGTAAACACTGCCTAAGAGTTAAAATCATGAGCAAATTGAAAATTCCTATTCTTTCTTATGGTGAGAAACTTAGTCCATAAATACATTAAAGGTTTTGTGAAAGTATTAAATTGAAATTATAAAATCTATAGGCAAATTTTTTTTTGCTCTAAATTGCTTTATTATCACCAAGTAGGTAGAATTGTGATAGATACGGAAGATCTATCTATCTATCTATCTATCTATCTATCTATCTATCTATCTATGGAAGATATATCTGTAGATATATATAGATACAGATATATTGATATATTCATTATAGGGTATATTCATCATAGTGATGTTAAAAGTCTTTATCCAACTATTTCAATAGTTCACACTTCTCTTAAGCAGATTTTATGGATTTGATAATTCTTGGCACAAACATGGGGCTTATATCCAGCTTCTTCTTTAAGCCAGATTAGGACTCATTTAAGCAAAGTGATGTGCCCCTCCATTAGAAATAATTTTATTTAGTTCATGATGTTTATGGTTTAATAAGAAATTAAATGAAGTGTTTTGTAGCTGCCTCAGTCACTTTTTAAAAAGTTAATTCAGTTTAGATTAGTATCTTGAGGTAGGAAGGTAGGATTTAAACTGACATTCATGCCATCCTGATACAGATCTGACATATGAGTAACTTGACTTGTGTTCAGAAAAAATGATATTTGACTACATTTTTTTTTTTTTTAGTATTCAGGCTAAAAATATTTTAATAGCTTTTCTAATTAAGTTTTACCATCAGAAAAATCAATCAAAACATTTAATTTCCTACTAAGTATACTGTTTTACCCTATTATTAGTGAGACATATTTTATAAGACTTTCCTACTGAATTAAATACTGAATAGGAGTTGTTTTTACTGTTGGTTTATATGTTTCAATAATTACATGAAACTATCCTATTTGACTAAATTAGATGCAATTTCAGTCAAGAGATGATTTTTTAAAATTTATTTATTTATTTTAAATTTTTTTATTGTAATAGTTCGTGCTTTGTATGTATACATCTTTGTTAGGTATGAATTGATAGAGACAAATGTGCACACATTTCTCATCTGACCCCTTCCCCTATTCCCACCCCGCTCCCTCGCCCTCCCTCCCTCTCAAGTTCAGTTCAGTGAGTGACCTTGATATAATTGTGTAAGTACATCATGTACCTTATGAAAGTAAGCAGAAATGATAGATTTTCTTTCTATTTCCTTCAAGTGTATTTCGAGGAGTTTTCAACCATGTTAATTCGGTGGGGGGGTGAGGGGGAATAAGAAAAGCAGATTACATATGGAGAAAAGTAGATAAGAAGGTTGTTGGATATATAAGGACATGTCAAATTTATTTTGTTCTCAAATCAAGAATCTTAATTTTTTTGTATTTTTTATACAGCCAAAGTAGAAGTGAAAATCATGAAATTACATGAGAGAGAGAGAGGAATAGGGAGGGAATAGAAATTTTTATAGGGAGACAGCAAGCAAAGTCAGGCAAGGTAGGCTTTTACTCTTAATGGAATGAAAAGCTACTAGAGGATTTTCACAAAGAAACAATTAAACCTAAGTAATGTATTTATGTTTTAGATAGATCATTCTGACTATTGCAATGACAATAATAAAATATGGGTGACGCTGAGGAGACTAATTAAGTAGTTATCATAATATTGTAGGCAAAAATATAATGCTTTAAGGAGTGATGATAAGCAGTTGTATTTTAGTAGTTAAAGTTATAGCTGGTATAATTTTCTTGATTTACTTGATGTATGTTATTTTTTAAAAAAAGGACTCAAGGATTCTGGCTCAAATATCATGACTAATTTTGTTAGTATTGCTGAGCAGGGGAAATTATTATTCAATTTAGAAATGTTATTCCTACTAGTTATATCAATAGAAATGTTTAATAGAAGGTTGGTTATACAAGTTTAAAGTTTAAGGTAGAAGTCCAGATACAATATATAATTAGGGAGTAATCAGCCTAACTCTTTTATTCAAAGCCACAAGACTAGAAGAGTTCACCTAATGATCAATACAGATAAGGAAGAGTACTGAAATGAAGGATGAATCTAGGGTGCCCCAAAGATTTCAGGTCAAGAACATTAAGGAAAGGATACACGGGAGTCTTTGAAGATTCAGCTAGTGAAGGAGAAGAACTAGCAGCAACTGGGTTCCTGAAATCCAGAGAATAAAACACTTCAAGGAGGAGAGTGATCTTCTATGATAAATGATGAGTTCACATAATATGTGAAACAAAAAATGATTATTGGATTTAGACATATTCAACACATCCCTAGCTTTGGTAAGAGCAATTCCAGTAGAAAAGTAGGGGAGAAATCATAACTGAAGTGGTTTAAGAGAGAATTGGAGCCAGGTGTGGTGGCGCACACTTGTAATCCTAGTACTTGGGAGGCTGAGATTGGAGGATCCGGGTTCGTGGCCAGCCTCAGCTACTTAGTGAGGCTTTCTGCAACTTAGTGAGACCCTATTTCAAAATAAAGAGTAAAAAATAGGACTGGGGGTGTAGCTCAGAGGTACATTACCCCTGAGTTCAACGTTCAGTACCGCAAAAAAAAAAAAAGAGAGAGAGAGAATTAGATGAGAAAAAAAAATTGTTATTGAGTAGAAGCAACTTGTCTAGTGAGTTTTCTGTGAAGCAATGATGAGAAAAAGTAGATGACAGGGCATATGGAATCAAGAAACACTTTACAGTAGCTCATTGGGGGATATTATGGCATACTAGTAACCTATGGGAATGCCAGAGAAAGAAATGTGATACAATAAAAAGAGTGAGTGATGTTTTTGGTAGTCAAAAGTGGAAGAACACATGAAAAAGGAAAGAAACTGGATTTAGATGGGCGTTCAGACTTTGCACTGCAGGAGAGAGGAAAGAAGATTATCTTAGGTAATGTAGAAGTGATTTTATAGGAAGTTCTCTTCTACAACATTTCTTCTATCATATTATCATATGCATTCCTTCACTAATATAACAGGGAAAGTGACTAAAGAAAAATAAAATGCTGCAAGAAGGTAGGGAAGTAAGATGAGAATGAATGATGTGAAATAAATTGATTAGAAGAAAATGCAGAGTAGAATTTCTAAGCTATAGTATGGTGCATTTGGAGAGGACTTTCAGAATTTACAATGAGAACAGTGCCTGTTGTTGTTTCTCTTGGGCTTGAGTTTCACTGTTTGTGTGTTACGTTGCTTTTCCTGTGTACAATTAACTGCCTGGGCTAGCTGTATAGAGGTGAACATTAACAAGTTCCCTGTGTTGCTGTTGCAGACATAATGGATTAAAAAAGAAATGAGTAACACTGTTGAGAGATCTATAAAATAGATCCATTTATTATGGAAAATCAATTTAATATTAATACTTAAAAAGTTTCATTATGATATCTTTTTCAGAGAAAATCATATAGATGTTATAATTGAATTTAATAACATCCAAAAAGGTGGGAAAGAAGTGAAGAGGGGGTGGTAAATTGTATTTAATAGGTCTTACAAAAACTAACACAAATTCTGATACCTGCATGACAGATTGGGAGTCTTATAAATTAATTATTACTTAAAAAATTTAAAGTTGACAATAGGCTTATAAAAACATAAGACATTAAATAGCATTTAATGTGAAAATAATACAACTAAAATATAACTATTTTAAACTTAATTTAAAATAGAATTATCTTACACAATTCTTATTATTTATAGGACAAAATGTTTTAAGTGACTTAATTTTAGTGTTTAAATAAGTCATTGAGAAAAACTTCATTCCCACCTGGGTCCTCAAATTGTGTGTGTGTGTGTGTGTGTGTGTGCGCACATGTTCTAACACACATGTGTACATACGTGAAGTACTGGAGATCAACCTCATGAACGTTTTACCACTGAGTTATATCCTCATCCCTTTTTATTTGCCATTTTAATATAGGATTTCATTAAATTTCCCAGGCTGATCTTGAACTTGTGATCCTTCTGCCTCATATTCCTGAGTAGCTAGAATTTCAAGCATGCACTACGACACCTGTCTGGTTTCTTGAGTTTTGAAATGAATAATAGTACAAAAGGAATTAAGCGACATCTAAAGCAGTACAAGCAGGATAGAGGCTAGATCTTGGGTAACTGTTGCTGACTTATATTCATAACAATATGTAAGTAATTAGAACCATTCAACTTTTCCAGCTGACCTTCTAGGGTTAAAGATTATTCATCTCTGAGGTATGGCATACTAGATCACATAGCATACCTAGAAAAACAACACTGAATATCAAAAAAAAAAAAAAAGAAGAAGAAGAAGCTTTTTTGTAATGAAGCTTACAACTGAGAAAATGTCATCTGTGAAAATGATAGATAAAATATACCACAGTCACTAAGTTCCCTTAGTATTAACAACTTTATTTTTTCAATGGGAACTCTAGGAATTTTCCTCATGGCATGCTTTCACTAGGGGTTTCCATTTCTATATGTTACTCTTTTCCCATCTTGATTAGATTTAGTTATATTACAATTTAACCAGAGACATATTTCTGCATTCATATCCTCGTTATATTGTAGTACATTTGCATGTTTTGAAATACTTTCATGTATAAAAAAGAGCAACTCATTCTTAACCCAATTGTGATTTTCCTATGTCTTCCAGCTGTCTTTCCTGTTCCAACAGGTGTTGCTGGCTGGGCAGGTGTGCTTTTGCTGGTTCCCTCCCCCACATCATGTTCATGGCGCTGCTCACGGAAAGTCTTCCAATTCACAAGTCCAGTCTTCTCAGATTGAGGAGGCCTATGTGGTCAACCAGAGATATGTAACAATTCTTTCTTGTTATGTTTCTAAAACTGTTATAGTGTACTAGTCTCCTCTCATTTCTTCAGGACTTATTTTTGGAGTCCGTAACTGCCAGACATTTATTTAAACACCATTTTTGGTGCTATTTAAATCAGATAGTTGCAAAAGAGTGCATTTTTTAAATTCTTGCTCTGTTTTGATCAACTAAAGAAAATGAACTAAGGTGTCTACCTCCCACAAATACTGACCTCCCAGCTGGAAGGGCCTGTGCTCTTTGGTGGTTGAGCTTTTTACTTGCACTTATCAGTCAAAAAGCCTCAGCAAAGAACTTCTCCCCACTTTCAGAAACACATTTCACTGCTTCTATTTTTATAATATTCCAACGGTTCAAGTGGGAAAAATTACCTTGTGACTGAAGGAAGACAGGTTTACGATAATGTCCACTAGTTGCAGATGGGCTTCAATGAGGAAACACAACTCCCCATTTTGTGACAAGTTTATAGGAAAGTAGTTCCTAGAGATATCTTACCAAAAAACACTGCTAAAATGCTACTGACATACAATTCTAGTTTATTGTGAGATGAGTCTCGGTGAGCTCTAGGCTCTAGCTGTCTGTTTCCAAATAAGCATTTACACAGTAAATAACTGGAACCATATTTTTAGAACTGCTAATGACAATGTATTCAGTGTGTTGTCAAGCTACACAGGAAAAGCAGGAATAAATAAGACTTCAGAGAGAGGCACCACCTGGACCTCAAACCAAATTTACCACCCAGGGCCAGACATGGCATTCACAGGTGAGGCTTGAGGGTGATTATGTGGTATCACAAGACCATCATGTTCACTTTAGAGAAGCAACTTTCACTAATTTACACAGGATCTTAGCACTGTCACAATACTCTTTTTACACTACTATAAGGGCTTAAAATGACCAAGTTGAAGCACTGGAGTCCACCGAGGCATTTTATTTGTAGTTATATATTATGTCCCCAGAAAACAAATCCTTGGATTTTTCCTTCTGTTTTGTTTGTTTGTTTGTTTGATGTAGTCCTGGAGTTTGAACTCAGGTGCATTCTACCTCTGAGCTACTGCCACAGCCATATTTTAGTTTTTTATTTTCAAATAAGGTCTCACTAAGTTGCTGAGGCTGGCCATGAACCTGTGATCCTCCTGTATCAGCTTCCCTCCCAAGTACTAGGATTACAGGCATGTGCCACCAAGCCCAGCCCTCCTGTGCAGTTTTGTCTTGCTTCTTCATGGTCAATGACACCAGCTGAGGTTGTTGTATGATTCAACCAAACTGACAGAATGGGAGTAGATTATTCTGCTATTTTTCTAGAGCTCTGAGTAGCATATCAGATGGTTCCACATTTGTTTAACCTGCCTGTGAGGCTCATGGTCTTCACAGCTATGGGATTGTCACTGATTTCATATTCACCATTATCACAGTTAGAAACCAAACAATAACTTTAGAGCATGGCCTAATAAAAGGCTGGTGTTTGCAACTGTGTTTGGAATCACTGATACTGTTGTATTATCCAAGACTTTTTTGTGTACCATTAAGGCAGCACAGAAAGATAGTGAGAAGAGCCAGGTAAATTTCTATTTGGATTATTCTGTATGATACCAAGTGACATCATTTTTATTTCAGGCATTATTTAAAATAACGTATGTTAACAGAGACATTAAATATTTATCAGAGTACTTTAGACTCCTGTTCATCTATAAAGAATCTTTAGACTTTTTTAACTGTTTTTCTTCAGGCTATTAACTCCAAGTCTGTAGTGTAATGTCACTCCAGCTTGGATGAGGACCTCATACCTCAGTGTTTTATGGTGATTACGGAGAATCAAATCTCACATGTTTAATATGATATTATCCTCACTTGTGGATTTAATAAGGCTACAAGCTGATTTTTTAATAGCCACTAAAGTGTCTCATTAAGGCTTATTTAACTTCTCAGTTCCTTAATGTTCAAAGGCTGCTGAAAAAATTTAGAATCATTTGATTGCAGGTAAAAATATAAGTCTGTGGAACACCAAAAACTATTGAAATTCATTACAATAGTGAAAATAAAAGTATTCTAGAACCCACTTTTAAAAACTTAATGCCAAAGGACTTGTCTAAGTACAACACTTAACACAGTGTCTCATCCATAATTGGCTTTCAGTAAATATTTGCAATTTTTCTTTGAAAAATCTATTAACATATTCTTGTTTTCCTTGTAGTAGTAAGTCTTTAAAATGTGGAGAAAGCCTATGAATTTATACCAGCAATTTATACCAGCACATTAATTTCTTTCTAGTGGAATTGTCTTTAATCTTTGTTCTAAAGTGATGAATAGTATTTTAATTGCAGAGGAAAAATCCATCTAATGCAGATACAGCAAGAAGACAGGATTTCCAGTAACACTTGACTCTTTTTTTTTTCTAAACTTATTTTATTAATTGGTACATTTTAATCATACATCCTTGTTAGGTACCAGCTAATAAAGGCATATATAAACACATTTCTCATTTAACCCCTTCCCCAATTCCGACTCCATTCCCTTGCCTCCCTCTTTCTCAAGCTCAGTTTAGTTTTTTTTGTTGTTGTTTGTTTGTTTTGTTTTGTTTTGTGCGGTACTGGGGATTGAACTCAGGGGCATTCTACCTCCAAGCTATACCCCCAGTCCTATTTTTTATTCTTTATTTTGGAAAAGGATCTCACTAAGTTGTGGAGTGCCTCAATAGGTAGCTGAGGCTGGCCACGAACCCAGATCCTCCGGTCTCACACTCCCAAATGCTGGGATTACAAGTGTGCACCACCACGCTCCACTCAAGTTCAGTTTAGTGATTGACTTTGATATATTTGTGAAAGTACATCATGTGCATTAGCTCCCCCCCAACCCCACCTCTGTCCATCACATTCAGTTAAGTAAACTTCTTTGCTTTGCTAGGGTTTCTCCTTTTTCATCTGTAGTCCCTCTTATGCCCATCTTCTCCCTACTCCCTAGCATCTGCGTATTAGGGAGAACGTATGCTTTTTTATTCCTTGTGACTGACTAATCTCACGTAACATAATGTTTTCCAGTTGCAGCCATTTTCCTGCAAATAACATGATTTTGTCTTCTTTATGGCTGAGAGTAAATCCATTGTGAACATATCCCATAGATTTGTAATCTATTCATCTCTCAAGATGGAGATCTTGGCTGTTTCCATAATTTGGCAATTGTGAATTGTGCAGCTATCAACATAGATACACATGCCTCGGTCTGATAATTTGGTTTCCATTCTTTGGGGTAGATACCCAGAAGTGATATTGCTGGATCATATGGTAGGTTCATTCCCATTCATCTGAGGATCTTCCATACTGTTTTCCAAAGTGGTTGCACTAATTTGCAATACCACCAACAATGTATTAGGGTTCCCACTTCTCCACACCCTTGCCAGCATTTATTTTTGTTTGTGTTTTTTATGATTGCCATTCTGATTAGAGTTAGGTGAAATCTCAAGGTAGTTTTGATTTGCATCTCTCTGATTACTAATGATATAGAACATTTCCTCATACATTTATTAGCCATTTGTTTTTCTTCTTTTGTGAGGTGTCTATTTAGATCCTTTGCCCATTTTCTGATTGGGTAATTTGTTTTCTTAGCTGTGGGTTTCCTGAGTTCTCTGTATATTCTAGATATTAGTCTTCTATCAGAAGAGTAGCTAGCAAAAATTTTCTCCCACTCTGTGGGCTCTCTGTTGAGGTTCTTGATAGTTTCCTTAGCTGTACAGAAGCTCTTCAGTTTAATGCAATCCCATGTATTGATCTTCCTTTGAGTTGCTTGTGCTTTTGGGGTTTTGTTAAAAAGATTTTACCTGTGTCTATGCGCTCAAGTGTTGATCCTATGCCCTCTTCAAGTAGCTGCAAGGTCTCTGGTCTAACTTCCAGGTCTTTGATTCACCTTGAGTTGACTCTTGTGCAGGGAGAGAAAGTGGGGTTTATTTCCATTTTCCTGCATATGGTTAACCAGTTTTGCCAATACCATTTGTTAAAGAGACTATCTTTTTTCCAGTGTATGTTTTTGGCTCCTTTGTTAAAAATCAGTTGAATGTAAGCGTGTGGGTGTGTTTATGCATCTTCTATTCTGCTCCATTGGTCTATGTGTCTGTTTTTGTGCCAATACCATGCTGTTTTTATTACTGTGGCTTTGTAGTACAGTTTGAAGTCAGGAATTGTGATACCTCCTGCATGGTTCTTGTTGCTAAGAACTACTTTGGCTATCCTGGGCTTTTTGTTGTTCCAAATGAATTTAAGTACTGATTTTTCTATATCTGTGAGGAGTGACCTTGGTAATTTCATGGGCATTGCATTGAATCTGTAGATCACTTTTCGGAGGATGGTCATTTTGATGATATTTCTTTTGCCTATCCAAGAGCATGAAAGATCTTTCCATCTTCTAAGGTCTTCATCAATTTCTTTTTTCAACTTTTTATAGTTTTCCTTATAGAGGTCTTTAACCTCTTTGGTTAGGTTTATACCTAAGTATTTTATTTTTCGGTTGCTATTGTGAGTGGAATTGTTTTCTGGATTTCTTTTTCAGTGGATTTATGTTTGGCATACAGGAAAGCTTCTGATTTTTTAAGATTGATTTTGTATACAGACACTTTGCTGAATTTGTTGATCAGTTCTATAAGTTTTTTGGTTGAGTTTGTTGGGTCTTCTAAAAAGGGATAGTTTTAGTTCTTCTTTCCCTATTTTTACCCCTTTGATTTCCTTCTCTTGCCTTATTGCTCTGGCTAGAGTTTCAAGTACCATATTGAAGAGAAGAGGTGATAATGGACATCCTTGTCTTGTTCCTGTTTTTAGTGGGAACTCTTTCAGTTTCTCTCCATTTAATATGATGCTGGCTGTGGTTCTATTGTATATTGCCTCTCTGATGTTGAGGTATATTCCTTCTATTCCAATTCTCTGCAGTGCTTTTAGCATGAATGGGTGTTGGATTTTGTCAAATGATTTTTCAGCATAAATTGAGATGATCATGTGATTTTTGTCTTTGATTCTGTTTATGTGGTGAATTACATGGAATAATTTTCGTATGATGAACCAGCCTTGCATCCCTGGAATGAACTGGACTTGGTCATGCTGTATAATTTTCTTGATGTGGTTTTAAATGTGCATTGCTAGTATCCTGTTTAGCAGTTTTTGCATCTAAGTTCATCAGTGTTATAGGCCTATAGTTTTCTTTTCTTGATCTGTCTTTATTTTGCTTTGGTATTAATGTGATGTTGGTGTCACAGAATGTGTTTGGGAGGGTCCCGTTTCTTTCTATTTCACAGAATAGTTTGAGGAGTATTGAGATTAGCTCTTCTATAAATGTTTTATAAAATTCACTTGGAAATCCATCTGGCCCTGTGCTTTTGTTTGATGGTAAACTCTTTATTGCTGTTTCTATCTCTTTGATTATTATTGGTCGGTTTAATTTTTCTATATCTTCTTGACTCAATTTAGGAAGGTTATATGTATCTAGAAAATTGTCAATTTCTTCTAAATTTTCCAGTTTGTTGGAGTATACTTTTTGAAATAGTTTCTGATGGTCCTCTGTATTTCCATACTTTCAGTGGTAATATCCCCTTTTTCATCTCTTATTTTGGTAATTTGGGTTGATTCTTTCTTTTGGTTAGGTTGGCCATGGTTTGTCTATCTTGTTTATTTTTTTAAGAAACCAGCTTTTGGTTTTGTTGATTTTCTGTATTCTTTTTTATTCTCTACTTCATTAATTTCTGCTCTGATTTTCATAATTTCCTGTTTTCTACTAGCTTTGGGGTTAGACTGTTCTTGTTTTTTGAGTGCTTTGAGCTGTGTCATTAGGTTATTTATTTTGTGATTTTCTATTCTTCTTATGTGGGCACTGAGTGCTATACATTTTCCTTTTAGTACTGCCTTCAAAGTGTCCCAGATGTTTTGATATATTGAATCTCTCTTTTCATTGGTTTCTAGAATTTTTTAATTTCTCCCCTTACTTCTTCTATGACCCAATCCTTGTTCAGCAGTGTGGTGTTCAGTCTCCATGTTTGTTTACATGGTTACTCTGGGTCTTCTTAGAGTTGATTTCTAGTTTCACTCTATTTTGGTCTGAAATGATGCAATGAATTATGTTACATTATTTGAATTTGCCAATGCTCGTTTTGTGCCCCAGAATGTGTTCTATTTTGGTGAAAGTTCCATGGGCAGCTGAGAAAAATGTGAATTCAGCTATAGTTGGGTGAAAGAGTCTATTTGTGTCTAATAGGTCCATTTGGTTTATAGTATTCTTTAGGTCTGAGGCATCTTTACTGACCTTTTGTTTAGAAGATCAGTCTAATGATGTGAGAGGAGTATTGAAATCTCCCAATATTAGTGTATTGGGATCTATGTGTGACTTTATATCATGAAGAGTTTGCTTTATGAAAGTGGCTGCACCTATGTTTGGGGCATAGATGTTGATTATTGTTACTTCCTCTTGATGGATTGTTCCTTTTACTAGTAAAAAATGATCTGTTTTGTCTCTTCTGATAAGCTTAGGCTTGAAGTCTTTATTTATCTCATATCATGGTTGGCATGGATTACTTTACTCCAGCCTTTCACCCTTAGTTTGTGGGAATCTTTGCTTGTAAGGTGTGTTTCTTGCAGGCAGCATATAGATGGATTCTGGGTTTTGATCCATTTTGCCACTTTGTGCCTTTTTATTGGGGAGTTGAGACCATTTATATTCAGTGTGATTATTGAGAGACAATTTTTAATTCCCAACATTTTGAGTTTTGACTTCTGTTTTTGGTGGTTTTTATTCTTTGCTTAGTTGTTTGTTTCCTGGAAATTATTGGTTTTCTGGTTCTGACATTTACTTGTTAGTTCTTCTTTGTAGTTAATCTTTTTGAGTATTTTCTCTAGTGCTGGTTTAGAAGACATAAATTCTTTCAGTTTCTGTTTGTCATGGAAGGTTTTTATTTCCCCATCAATTTTGAGAGAGAGTTTGCTGGGTAGAAGTATCTTGGCTGCAAGTTATTTTCTTTCAGTGTTTGGAATATGTTACTCCAACCCCTCCTGACTTTCATGACTTGATTTGGGAAGTCTGGAGTGATTCTGATTGGTTTGCCTCTAAATAGTTGACTCTTAATGCACACAAATATTGTTGTGTACTGACATGGAGACTTTCAGCTCTTACAGAGAAATTGGAATAGGGTTCAGAGCTTTCTTTCTGCAAGAAGTATGCACATGAGGGCATATGCACACATATATACACAAATGCATTTGGATGTGCACATCTTTATACATGTGTGTATACACATTCATATGGCTCTTCTGGCTAGGAATAGCTCACCTAAGTTACTGCTAGTAAAAAGTACAATGATGAGCAAAAATAGATCTTTACATCCAGGTAGAATCCTATAAACAATTTCACATGTGTAGTTACAAAGAGCAGTCAGCTAAATGTCAACAATCTGGTCCATTTGATTGTGTTGAGTTCTGTTTATCTTTGTTGATGCTTTGTTGAGTTCCACCTATACCCAATAACTTATAAGATTGGGGTACCTGCACAAAGGATTACCTGACCTATTTTTCCTTATTTGAATGCTTCTTGAATTGAAAATCTATGAAACCAATATGAGACTGTTGTAAAAGTAGAGAAGAGTATAAGCAGAGATGTAAAAAATGTCTTGAGTATGTGTCTCCTGCCATTTGAGAGAGAAATATATATATATATATTCATATATATATTTCATATATATATGAATATATATATTTATTTGAATGAATATATATTTATTGAATGAATATATATTTATTTGAATGAATATATATTATTTATTTATTATATATATATATAAATATATATATATTTATATATATTTATATATATATTAATATATATTATTTGAATATTCATTCAAATATATATATATATTTGAATGAATATATATTATTTATTTATTATATATATATTAATATATATATTAATATATATATTAATATATATTATTTATATTTATTGAATGAATATATATTTATTTGAATGAATATATATATTTATTTGAATGAATATATATTTATTGAATGAATATATATTTATTTGAATTATGAATATATATATATTTCATATATATAATTCATATATATATTTCATATATATATATCACAGAAATTTGTGCTTGTACCTCTGCTAAGATAGCTAAGATAGAGGCTTGCTGAGAACAATGCAGAGAGCCCCCTTGTTTAGACTTCCCATTGTATAATTCTTCATGAAAGATTCTGCAGAGAGTATAGAAGGGTCTGCATTAGTTACTCTAAACCATATTGAGTTTGTTAACATATTCCAGATCTTCCAAAGGCCTGTGATCACAGCAAAGTGGGATCATGACATCAATAACTATGAGAATAACCCTTTGCCTTGGCATCTTTTCAATACAAGGAACAGTGTTTTCACAGGGTAAAAGTGATAGAGCACATCAATTTCACAGGCTAAAAGGCTCCTGTCATGACTTTAGATATATTTCACAGGATTATGAGATGGCATACACAATAGATATGACCTCAGAATAAGTTAAACATCACAGTTATGCAACTTTGTTAATGTTCTCATGATCAAGTATCATAAAATTTATGAGAGGAGAATGTATATAGAAACCTAGTCCACTGCTTAAAGAAGGAAATATCAAGGGTCACAGTTGCTTATGCAGAGCTGGGTCAGGAATCAACCCCTTGAATACCCAGTATGTCTGCATTCTTCTCCTTTAGCCACCTTAGGGACAGTAGAGGACAAACTCAAATTAGTCAAAGTTGATATATATCATTAATTAGCCAGTAATCTCATATAATTATAAGGGTGGTCACAGAGTGATAAGAGACACACAGTTTTAAAATAAGATTTTATTTAGAGTCTTCTGTTTATACTGTGCAGGTCATACTATGAACCCAATTCTGAAAGGTATATTGAAAATCAATCTGAATTGCTCAATCACCTTTATCATTGGAGAACAGAGCAAACTAGGGAGAAAAGGCATATCTCAGTTAAAACATGGCTGCCTTTGTATCTTATGGGGCAATCTCTGAAATCTTACCATTGCCTGCGACTGTTGCAAATATGGACAAATGGAAAATTATATGTAGCTCGTACACATGTTATGGAAAAACATAGAAAAAGGCAAGCCAACTCTAGTCTCAATAATCCAGGAAAATGGAAAGGAATATATGACCACAATAGAAAACACCACCTAATACAAAAATGATTTTATGTTGATAGACTATAAGTAAGTTCTAAGTTGAGATAAAAATCAATACAATACAATTTAGGTTCCAATTACCTAGTTAGCTTTTCTTGAGGGTTACTTGAAAATTATGATATTATTATTTTTTAAATATTAAATAGTGTTGAATCCTTTAAATGTGGTATGCTTTACTCTGTAAATATCAGCACAAGTTTGGAATGTCAATGGCATTTTGATCCATTTTGTATGCTTATTACAAAGAAACTATAGGCAGTGCTACTTATTGTCATTTTAATTTATTTCAATATGATTACAGCCAAATTTTAAAAATATTTTTTATCTTGGTGTTTTATGAGCTATTCCAAAGTAAATGTCAACAATAGCTGGATTTGAGAGGTCAAACTGTTCCATAGCATGTGAAAAAAGTAACTCTAAATACTTTTTAAAAGATTTTATCATCTACAAATCTTTAAATTATGTGACTTAAAATTTCAAAATTTCAAACAATTATCTTTCAAAATAATCTAAAGAGTAGAGTTTCCAAAAAGGTCTGTTTTTCTTAAAAAGAAACATTAAAGCAGGGCATGGTGAGTACATTGGTGTATGACTGTAATACTAGAACTTGGGAGGGTGAGACACGAAGATCATAGGTTTGAGGCTACTCTCAGCAATTTAAAGACACCCTGTTTCAAAACAAAACAAAATAGTACTGAGGGTGCAGCACAGAGTTAGACTGCTCCTGTGTTCAATTCCCCAGTATCACATACAAACAGTAATAATAAGTAAAAGAATCATTAAATAGAGGCAATAAACATAATTGACTGGCTGTCAATAAGAGAAACGTTATTTTTTTAATTTTATTTTTTAATTGGTACATTATAATTATACATATTTGTTAGGTACAAGTTGATAAAGGCATATATGCACACATTTCTCATTTAACTCTTCCACAATTCCCACCTCACTCCCTCGCCTTCCCTCCTTCTCAAGTTCAGTTTAGTGATTGACTTTGATATGTTCATTAAAGTACATCATATGCATTAGGGTGTCCCCCCTCCCCTCATAACCTTCCATTAAGTCAAATTATTTGCTCAACTAAGATTCTCCTTCACCAGGAGTTCCTCTTAAGCCCCACTTTCTCCTTAGCTTCTGCATATTAGGGAGAATATACGATTTTTTACTTTTTGTGACTGATGAATCTCACTTAACATAATAAGACGTGGAAGTCAGGCCAGAGACCTTGCAGGTACTTGAAGAGGGCATAGGGCCAACACTTCAATGCATAAGCACAGGGAAAATGTTTCTCAAGAAGACCCCAAAAGCACAAGCAACTCAAAAGAAGATCAATACATGGAATTGCATTAAACTGAAGAGCTTCTGTGCAGCAAAGGAAACTATCAAGAACCTCAACAGAGAGCTCATAGAGTGGGAGAAAATTTTTTCCAGCTACTCTTCTGATAGAGGACTAAAATCTAGGATATACAAAGAACTCAAGAAACTCACAGCTAAGAAAACAAATAACCCAATCAGAAAATGAGCAAAGGATCTAAATAAACACCTCAAAAAGAAATACAAATGGACAATAAATGTATGAGGAGATGTTCAAAATCATTAGCAATCAGAGATATGCAAATCAAAACTACCCTGAGATTTTACCTAACCCTAATTAGAATGGCAATCATTAAGAACACAAACAACAACAAATGCTGGCGAAGATATGGACAAGTGGGAACCGTAATACATTGCTGGTGGGATTGCAAATTAGTGCAACCACTTTGGAAAACAATATGGAGGATCCTCAGACAAATGGGAATGAATCTACCATATGATCCAGCAATACCACTTCTGGGTATCTAGCCAAAAGAATGGAAACCAAACTATCAGACTAATGCATGTGTATCTATGTTTATAGCTGTACAATTTACCATTGTCAAACTATGGAACCAGCTAAGATGTCCATCAACAAATGAGTGGATTACACAACTATGGGATATGTACAGAATGGAATTTTACTCAGCCATAAAGAAGAGGAATGTTACTTAAAATGCATGTTTTATGCAATGTCACTTCCTGGCTGCTAAGTCAGTGTGGTTTATCAGATTGGCTTTTCTCACTTGTGAAGCAACAGAATTCAGTCTTGGCTTCATTCACAGAGTGACTAATTAAACTGGGATATAAATATGTCTCCAAATGCTGGGCCATTGAGCACACATATTCTCTCTTCTTATCTGTCTTTCTCTATATTTGAAATTTCACCTGCTAGTTGAAAAGAAGAGGCAAAATTTTTCCTTAAAAAATGCTTACTTCTTTAAAACTAATACCTGCTTTCTATTTTCTAATAGACAACAATTTTAAGTCACTATGTTTATTCAATTCTTCATAATACAAATACAAAAGAAAGAATACTGAATATGAAGTTTTTCTTTAGGAATAAAATTTTATTTTTATAATTAAAATATTTATCAATAAAATGTTCTATATAAGCAGTATATAAGAGATTTGAGGTAAAACACTATTTTTAAACTGCACAAAATACTGTTGGCTTCCGTTTTCAAAGGGATATTTCAATAAGCAAATCATTTTGTACAAGCCACTTTCTGCATTAACTTAAAGGCTGTCCATTCAGCTCAGAACCATTTCTTCATGTTTTTCATATTCCACATTATCTTTATTTTTCCATGTAGTACTTTCAAGATTGTAATGTTTAGCATATTGCATGAGTTTATATGATAATATGCCTTTGTTCTGGAATGTAAGAAATGATAACTTTTTTTCATCAAGCTATTTAGACATGATAATTTTTCTAAATTAGCAAAATATCCAGTATTCTCAGCAGTAAGTCCTTAATGTCCTCAGAGTCTGTTAGACTAATAGCCAGTTAACATCAATTTTTAAAGGGCTTATTGTAATAAATATCCTCTCAGTTTGCTATGGTAGTTGATGGAATCCATGAGAGATAAAGAGGAAAGAAAGAGAGAGAGAGAGAGAGAGAGAGAGAGAGAGAGATCTGCTTGAGGTAAGAGGATATAATTAAAACTAAATGAAGATAAAATTACAAAATGACACATGGAGATCAGTATGAAGGTTCCTCAAAAGGCTAGGAATGGCATCACCATATGACACAGCTATACCACTCCTCAGTATTTTTCCAAAAGAAAGTCAGAATACTATAGCAATACATGCATATCCACATTTATAGCAGAGCAATTCAGAACAGCCAAAGTATGGAACCAATCTAGGTGTCTATGAACAGATGAATATATAAAGAAAATGTGGTGCATACACACAATGGAATTCTACTTAGCCATAAAAAAGAACAAGATTATGTCATTTGTAGGAAAATTGATGGAATTAGAGAGTATTATGCCAAGTGAGACCAGCCAGTCTCATAAAGTCAAGGATCAAGTGTTTTCTCTCATATGTGGTAGCTGGAGAAAAATAGGAAACAAAGGGACCTTAAATAATTGAGGATAGAGACCAACAGCATAATGGAAGGAGATTGAGCGAGGAAAGTGGATAGGGTAAAAATAAGGTTTGATAAAAGAAATGATTCAAATAATGCTATGTTCATATATGAAGGCATCGCCTACTACTATTCTTGCTAATATGACCGGGGAGGGGTGGGTAACAAGTGGGATCTGGATGGAAACACGAGTGCTATGTGCACACATGCCTATATAACTTCGAACCTCACTGTGATGTGTTATTACAATGAACCAATAAAAGTATAAAACTTGGTATGTGGACTTCTTAGGATGACTATGGAATATGTCACCAACTGTCAATATAATAAAGAAGACAACCTAGCTCTATCAGTTATACTTCTAATATAATACTAACTCTGAAAATGAAAATTCCCGTTGACTCATCTGAACATGAAATGAATGGCACAATCTCATTTATCATGCCTTCTTTTATTTGCTAGATTCAGTTTATAGATAAGACCTTATCTCATTTGTACTTATTTTTAATTGGTTGTTATGTAAAAAGTTCATGTTTCTATTTAATTGTTAAAATTTCTTGAAACAAGGGCCTGAAACATTTCCATGGTGATAATCAGCTGTAATTGTTCCTTTCCTCATTTGGATGCAAATGTCCCAGTTTTGACACATTGCTCTTTTCAGATAGGTAACTTACTTCACTAAAATTCAATATTTACTTGTTTTTAGTAAGAATTTGAATTTATGACCTAAAGAGATATGTTCATGCAATAAATTCATGAACTTGAACATCTTTAAACTTCAGTGTACACATCTATAAAGTGAAATATAAGACAGGTATGGTGACACATGACTGTAATCTCTACTTGGAAAGCTGAGACAGGGAGATCTCATGTTTAAGGCCAGCCTTAGCAACTTGGCGAGAATCTCAGTGACTTAATGAGTCCCACTTCAAAATAAAAAAGAAAAAGGCCTGGGGATGTAGCTCAAAGTTAGAATGATGCCCCTGGGTTCAAGTCGTAGTACAAAAAATAAAAAAAATAAAAAAATAAAGGATAATAATGTCACTTATCTCACAAGGATATTATGATGAATAAATAAAAACAAATAAAAAGGCTTAGTATAATACCTATAGTATGGTGATATTCAATAATTAATTATAATTAACCATCATAGCAAAATATTTATCATTTTGAATTGTTCAGACAGCTAGAATAAGGACATTCTTTCATTTTTGTAGAAACCTCAGATGTCTTGTGGCCACACTTCAAAATGTGGGCAAAATGGAAAGACTTCTATAGATTATCTGAATTATATATAACTAGTTAATTTCTGTTTTCATTCAATTTAGATATATAAACTTTTGGTGTACTGGAGAAAACATGTACCCTTCAATGTAATTTCTTTAGTTTCTATTTTGTTTTTCTAAAAATCCAGCCATCTTACAATTTTGGGTCTGTGTTTACAATTGATATTGTTTCCAGCTCTCTATTGAGATTTTAGAAATGATTTTTTAGGCTCTATGGCTCAAAGTATATTTTCAGACAGTGCATAGATCTCTATTTGTTTATTTGTTATAAAACAAAGAAGGCTTAACCTGAATCCCATCAACACTGCTGAAAAAGCAGAGAAAGGAAATTCAAAGTATTTTGGTCTGGTTTCAATAATAGGAAACAAACTTTTATTGAACACTTGTCAAACAGGTTCTTTGGAAACATTGAACACTAATTCTTTGAAATGATTGTTTAAAGAATGTTGTTAGATAAATGAAGTGATTGGGATGGCTTTTCGGAAAATAAATAATTATTTCGATCCTTAGAAATTCTACAAAACTTGCACTGGAATTAAAGTAGTTTTCAAAATGCATTTAAAGTTATATAATAGCAACTATTTTACTGTCTTTTGTGTTTGACAGATATTTGTGATACTCAGAAATACAACTAGCAAGGAAATCCCAAGAGGAATCAAATTCTCTTGTCTCTGTGGAAGACAATGGTGACCCCCGAGGGCAGAGGAAGTGACAAATAAGAAGGTCCTAAGGCTGATACTCCTTGCTGTTGAAAACCAAAGGTGTTTGAATACAGAGCTGGCTTTTAAGTTAATATTTCACTACTTGCTTTTAACTAAAGCTCATGAGTTGGTACATCATCTCATTTTACTTAAAAACAACATACATTAAAGGCTTTATCACATATTTATAAAAATGACAAAATTCTAAGATTTTATCTTCTTTTTTAATACCCCTATTATCTTCTAATGTTTTTTCTTCTGAAAATTGAATATTTTTTTTCATAGAGACTTTATATTCATGAAACACTTAAGTGAACAGAACAAAAACAATGACAGAAAACATTTCACTTTAATTTTTGACTCCGAAGATGCCTACAAGATCCGCTAAGCTAAGAAGAATAGCTAGGTTTATAAGGCTAGTTATTTTAAAATAGTTTTATTTTAACCATGTAATTATGATGAGGTAGCTTAGGAAGTAAAATGTTAGGTAGAAGGAGGTATCGGGAGAATTCATAAAAATATAGTTTTAATACAGCCTTTTAAAAAATCTGGAGAGTGTTAGGCCAAACTCCAGAAGAGCCCAGCCCACACCTCCAAAGAGGAGGAGCCAACTTTTCTGTGACCTGCCCCCACCTAAAGCCCACCTATCTGAGAGAGAGAGAGGGGCTGGAGAAGAGGACCCCGCCCTCTCTTATATTCCCCTGGACTTCCACGTGTTCCCTCTTTTGCTCGGGAACATGCCCTAGGACTTGGTGGTTGGGGGACCCCTGTCTCCCTTTCCTTTTTTTCTGCATCCCAGTTTTTCCTTCCCAGTTTTTCTTTAAAAATAAACCTGCCAGATGTTGTGACAGATATGTGTTGAAATTCTTTTCATCACAATATCAAGAACCCAAATTTATTTTTTATTGGGGAACACCAGCACCCCATCACAATTATTGATATGCAAATTTAAAAAATAAAATAGAAGAAACAATATGTTTACTAAGAAAGAAAATTATTTGTAAAAATGATGTTCTCATTTTAAGATCCAAAATGATTTTGTGATTTTTGATATTTGCAGGATAAAATCATCATTTTTCATTATTGCTTTGACATTACACAATGATTTTGAGCCAAAATATATTCTAATTTTAATATTTTTAAAAATTGTGTTCAATCACTTTTTATAGACCTTAGGGAATGATTTTTTTTTTTTGCCTCCTTATGCTTTTTCAGTGAAAATTAAATAATAAGCAAGAAAGCAAAAGGTTCTATTCATACCCGGAAGATTTAGTAAATGGTATGTCATTGAAAGCTCTTTGTGTAGTATTTCAAATCATGGAAGTAAAAATAAACTATGTAGTTATATCTATAAAGTTATTTATGCTTTAAGTAATATCCATCTTTAATGATAAATTTAAAAATTGAAACTTTGATAATTATATTTAAATTTCATTTGATTAGAAAGCATTTGACCTTCAAGACATTTCATACTTTATGTAAACATTACTTTATATTATTTTATTGAAATAATGCATTAATTGAAAAAATATATTAGTAGAAATCATATGACTTATCTTTACGCTTATTACAGATTCTGATGTGATTGTTGTTCTGTTTAACAACTCTTATTAGAATAGCCAACCATTATTATTTTCTCAAGCTATGTATAACTAAGTGGAGTTACTATTTAAATTGATAAGGAGCACATTTTCCTTACTCAGTTGGAAGAAAAGTATAGTGCCACTGAGTACTCATTATATCAGCTTGAAAAGCAACAAATGTTCATTTTATTTTATTTAAATGAAAAAATCATCAATTAAAATATTAAGGTGTGCTGAATTTTGCTGACTATCCCTCAGCAAGTTGGCATTTATAGTCGTCAACACTGAAAAAGGAATTGTAATTTGCATCCCTCTCATGGAATCCATATCATTAAATGTGCCTCTTTTAGAATTTCTTGTATCAGAACTACAGAAACTTGAAAGAAAAAAGAAAAAGTTTCTCCAATAACTAAGAAAATTCATTAAATTTGCAACTGAAGTATATAACAGAAGTTTAATAACAAAGAAATTTTAACCTTTCAGATAAAAACTATTAAAATGTAAAATGACAAACTTAGGCCAATCTCAGACTTCTATCTGACTAAATGATAGGATACTACTGAGGGAGGCTTCATAGTTTGAAGACAGATATTTTGTGATACAAAAATTACATCCTGTCAGGACATCCTTCATGTGTAAAGCCATCAGAAATAATTATCAGGCACAACAGTATTAAAAAATCATGCCATCATATACATCTAACGAAGACAAATACATGAATAAATACTTCACCATTATGAAAGAAATATTAAAATAAAGAGCTCTAGAATAGAAAAACTAATGTTGGGGAGGAAAAATTTTTCTCTTCTCAATTAGGTTTAGTTCCTGGGTGCCTATGAATTAAATTGACAAAGACTTGCCCAGTATTGTGCTGCATACCTATAATCCCAGTACTTGAAAGGCTGAGACAGGAGATCTCAAGTTTGAGACCAGCCTCAGCAAGGAAGTGAGAAACTCTCAGCTTCTCAGTGAGACCCAGTTTCCAAACAAAATGGACTGAGGGTGTGTCTCAGAGGTGGAATGCCCAAGGGATCAATCCCCAGTGACACACATACACACACACACACACACACACACACACACACACACACACACACACTAAATGAATAAACAGATAAGTAAGTAAATAAATAAATAAAATTGACAAAGACAGAGTAATAGAAACAAAAAGTTTATTCATATGCATATAAAGCTAATAGTTTATGTACCTAATTTAAAAGGGAAAATGAAAAGAAAAGGCCTTAATGAGAATAATCTAAGAGTTTATTTAGTTAAAAGCACATGAGAGCCCGGCGTGGTGGCGCACGCTTGTAATCCCAGCATTCGGGAGGCTGAGACCTGAGGATCCAGGTTCGCAGCCAGCCTCAGCTACCTAGTGAGGCACTCCGCAACTTAGTGAGACTTGGTTTCAAAATAAAGAATAAAAAATAGGGCTGGGGGTATGGGGGTATAGCTCGGAGGTAGAATGCCCCTGAGTTCAATCCCCAGTACTGAAAAAAAAAAAAAAAAAGCACATGATAGAAAAGAATGTTTGTGATAATGTTTGTTTATGGAGGTGCGAGTGCTCTTTTCCATTTTCTTCATGGTCATAAAACTACCCTAGACTAGAAACTTTTACTTTCAATTTCTTTTCTGGGAGTGAAGCCATCCAGAAGAGGGAATTTATGGTAGTCCACTCCCCAGAATTTTCTGTTTTTAGTCAGATAATAGAAGCTCCTAGAACATTCTTTCTGGCTTGCTGGATCTGAAATGTTTTCATCTTAAGATAATTTTTATCCCAACTCTAGGTTCCATGTAGGTACCCATACCAAATATATAGCCACAAGTAAAGGTTTTACATATTTTTTTTAAAAAGTCATCTAGAAAAATAGCCCTATTTAACTCAATATTCTACTTTGTAAAGAAATAAATAGAAAAGAGTCAGACAACCATCCAGTGACATAAGCTATATCAATAAAAATGAAATAAACTATTTCAGGGATAACAGATAATCACAGGGAAAAAATAATATTTAAGAATTATCTGATCAAATTGCAGTAAAACTTACTAAAATGATATATTTAACTTGTTAAAGTGTTTTCAATATCACAAAAAATAGATAAATAAACTAGGATAAAAGCATGTAACTAAGAGGACAGTATTCAAAGATGTAGTTTATACTGAGTAAAACAAATTCATAAGGATAATTCTAAAGCATCAATAGAAAAAAAATGACCCAGAAAAAGAAAGGCAAATAGTAAATAAGTACATTCAGTCCTCATTAATCTCAAATTCCATATTTGTGAATTTACTTACTTGCAAAAATGTTTTTAAAAATGTTTGTATAATCGTGATTCAACCATCTAGAGCAGTGTCTTTCATGGTCTTTCACGGAGTTACCCAGAGCAGCAAAACATTTATGTTATGTGACACACATCTTCCTGGTTGATAAAGGGATGCTCTTTCTTTGTTGACATCTCATATTGTGTATATTTTCCCTTTTACAGTTTTAAAAGACACTTTTTTTTTGCATTTTTGTGATTTTCATGGGCAATTTTGCAGTTTAAAATGACCCCTAGGTAAAGTGCTGAGACACTGCCTATTATTTCTAATCTCAAAACTTCTGAGATGTGTCTTATAGAATAACACATGCTTTGTTCAAGCATGAGTTATAGTGCTGGTGACTATGAAGTCAATGTTCATGGATCAATAATTCATATTAAATAATGTGTATTTCAACAGAATAACACATAATATGAGGCTGTGTATTGTTTGGTTTGTAAAATGTGAACAGAAGCTTACAAGAAGATAGCCTTGCATTTTCCTTAAAAATAATGGCTTAGTATTCCCAAATTCATCATTCAGGGTAATTTTACAGAACAAAACTATTGAGAATAATGAAAAGCAACTGTACTTGAAAAGTCTAAACTGGTTGATAACCAAAAATATCTAAAATAATATTAAGCTGATGTGTTTCTATCAGATCAGGTAAGATACTCTTTGAAAATGCATTATTGCTAGCCGGGAGTGGTGGCACACACTTGTAATCCCAGTACTGGGGAGACTGAGACCAGAGGATCTGGGTAAGCAGCCAACCTCAGGTATTTAGTGAGGCCCTCCACAACTTAGTGAGACCCTGTTTCAAAATAAAGAATAAAAAATATGGCTGGGGGTGTAGCTTGGAGGTAGAAAAACCCTGAGTTCAATCCCCAGTGCAGCAAAATAAATAAATAAATAAATAAATAAATAAATAAATAAATAAATAAATAAATAAATAAATAAAAATAAAAATGCTGGATCCTTTCATCTTCTAAGGTCTTCATCGATTTCTTTGTTCAACTTTTTATAGTTTTCCTTATAGAGGTCTTTTACCTCCCTGGTTAGGTTTATCCCTAAGTATTTTACTTTTTCAGGGTGCTATTGTTAGTGGAATTGTTTTCTGTATTTCTTTTTTGGTGGATTTATGGTTGGCATACAGAAAAGCTTCTGATTTTTTAAGATTGATTATGTATCCAGACACTTTGCTGAATTTGTTGATCAGTTCTATAAGTTTTTTGGTTGACTTTGTTGGGTCTTATAAGTATAGTATCATGTAATCTGCAAAAATGTATACTTTTAGTTCTTCTTTCCCTATTTTTACCCCTTTGATTTCCTTCTCTTGCTTTATTGCTCTGGCTAGAGTCTCAAGTAATATATTGAAGAGAAGAGGTGATAATGGACATCCTTGTCTTGTTCCTGTTTTTAGTGGGAATACTTGCAGTTTTTCTCCATTTAATATGTTGGCTGTGGGCCTATTGTATATTGCCTTTATGATGTTGAGGTATGTTCCTTCTATTCCAATTCTCTGAAGTGCTTTTAGCATGAATGAGTTTTGGATCTTGTCAAATGCTTTTTTAGCATAAATTGAGATGATCATATGATTTTTGTCTTTGATTCTGTTTATGTAGTGGATTACATAGATTGTTTTTTGTATGTTGAACCAGCCTTGCATCCCTGGGATGAATCCGACTTGGTCATGGTATATAATTTTCTTGATGTGGTTTTGAATGCACATTGCTAGTATCCTGTTTAGCAGTTTTCCATCTAAGTTCATCAATGATCTAGGCCTATAGTTTTCTTTTCTTGAACTGTCTTTATTTGGCTTTAGTATTAATGTGATGTTGGCTTCATAGAATGTGTTTGGGAGGGTCCCGTTTCTTTCTATTTCACAGAATAGTTTGAGGAATATTGGGATTAGCTCTTCTATAAATGTTTTATAAAATTCACATGGAAAACAATCTGGCTCTGGGCTTTTGTTTGATGGTAAACTCTTTATTGCTGTTTCTATCTCTCTGTTATGGGTCGGTTTAAGTTTTCTATATCTTCTTGACTCAATTTAGGAAGGTTATATGTGTGTAGAAATTTGTGAATTTCTTCTAGATTTTCCATGCTCTTGGATAGGCAGAATAAATATCATCAAAATCGCCATCCTCCCAAAACTGATCTACAGATTCAATGCAATACCCATGAAATTATCAAGGTCGCTCCTCACAGACATAGAAAAATCAGACCTTAAATTCATCTGGAAAAACAAAAAGCCCAAGCCGGGCGTGGTGGCACACGCTTGTAATTCCATCATTTGGGAGGCTGAGACCAGAGGATACAGGTTCGGGGCCAGCCTCAGCTGCTTAGTGAGGTGCTCCACAACTTAGTGAGACCTTGTTTCAAAATAAAGAATAAAAAATTAGGGCTGGGGTATAGCTCAGAGGTAGAATACCCCTGAGTTCAATCCCCAGTACTGAAAAAAAAAAAAAAAGCCCAGAATAGCAATGCAGGAGATATCACAATACCTGACTTCAAACTCTACTACAAAGCCACAGTAATAAAAACAGCATGGTATTGGCACAAAAACAGACACATAGACCAATGGAGCAGAATAGAAGACTCAGAAAGAGACCCACATGCTTACAGTCAACTGATTTTTGACAAAGGAGCCAAAACATACACTAGAAAAAAAGATAGCCTCTTTAACAAATGGTGTTGGAAAAACTGGTTAACCATATGCAGGAAACTGGAAATAAACTCCACTTTCTCACCCTGCACAAGAGGCAACTCCAGGTGGATCAAAAACCTGGAAGTTAGGACAGAGACCTTGCAGCTACTTGAAGAGGGCATAGGGCCAATACTACAACAATAGGCACAGGTAAAAACTTTCTCAAGGAGACCCCAAAAGCACAAGCAACTCAAAGGAAGATCAATACATGGGACTGCATTAAACTGAAGAGCTTCTGTGCAGCAAAGGAAAGTATCAAGAGCCTCAACAGAGAGCCTACAGAGTGGGAGAAGATTTTTGCAAGTTACTCTTTGGATAGAGGTCTAATATCTGGGATATACAAAGAACTCAAGAAAATCACAGCCAAGAAAACAAATAACCCAATCAAAAAATGGACAAAGGATCTAAATAGACACTTCATAAAAGAAGAAATACAAATGGCCAATAAATGTATGAGGAAATGTTCACCATCATTAGCAATCAGAGAAATGCAAATCACCATACCTTGAGATTTCACCTAACTCCAATCATAATGGCAATCATAAAAATCACGAACAACAACAACTGCTGGCAAGGGTGTGGAGAAGTGGTAACCCTAATATATTGTTGGTGGTATTGCAAACTAGTGCAACCACTTTGGAAAACAGTATGGAGAATCCTCAGACGAATGGGAATGGACCTACCATATGATCCACTTCTGAGTATCTACCCAAAAGTATGGAAACCAAACTATCAGACCAATGCATGTGTATCTGTTTATAGCTGCACAATTCACAATAGCCAAACTATGGAAGCAACCAAGATGTCCATCGACAGATGAATGGATTACAAAACTATGGAATTTTACTCAGCCATAAAGAAGAACAAAATCATGTTCTTTGCAGGGAAATGGCTGCAACAGGAAAACATTATGTTAAGTGAGATTAGCCAGTCACAAAGAGTAAAGACACATATGTTCTCCCTAATATGTGGATGCTAGGGAGAAGATGGGGCATAAGAGGGACTCCAGATGAAAAAGGAGAGACCCTCGATAAGCAAAGAAGTTGATTTAATCGAAGGGGATGGACAGGGAGTGGGCACACCCTAATGCATATGATGTACTTACACAATTATATCAAGTTCACTCACTAAACTGAACTTGAGAGGGAAGGAGGGTGAGGTAGCAGGGTGGGAATTTGGGGAAGGGGTCAAATGACAAATGTGTGCACATATGTCATTATCAATTTGTATCTAAAAAAGATGTATGTGTTCAAGTGTTGGTCCTATGTCCTCTTCAAGTAGCTGCAATGTCTCTGGTCTGACTTCCAGGTCCTTGATCCACATTGAGTTGACTCTTGTGCAGGGTGAGAAAGTGGAGTTTATTTCCAGTTTCCTGTATATGGTTAACAAGTTTTGCCAACACCATTTGTTAAAGAGGCTATCTTTTTGGCTCCTTTGTCAAAAATCAGTTGACTGTAAGTCTGTGGGTCTGTTTCTGAGTCTTCTGTTCTGCTCCATTGGTCTATGTGTCTGTTTTTGTGCCAGTACCATGCTGTTTTTATTACTGTGGCTTTGTAGTAGAGTTTAAAGTCAGGTATTGTGATGCCTCCTGCATGAGTTTTATTGCTAAGAACTACTTTAGCTATCCTGGACTTTTTGAACACATAGGCACAGGTAAAAACTTTCTCAACAAGACCCCAAAAGCACAAGCAGCTTAAAGGAAGATCAATATATGGGATTGCATTAAACTGAAGAGCTTCTGCACAGCAAAGGAAAATATCAAGAACCTCGACAGACAGCCTACAGAGTGGGAT